>RBNK01001149.1:0-17362 GCA_003990785.1 Endogone sp. FLAS-F59071 | reverse complement strand
GATATAAACGTTTAACTGAGGTCTCTACCACACTATTTTTTGTCTCTTATTACTAAATTTGCGTGCGAATATAGTTTTATTATCTATAATTCTAGAAATGATTTCACATCTATTTACCAATATTTATTTATTTATTTTACTATTAGTTATTATTTTAAATATTACCTATTTAATGAAATCCGAATAAAAATCGTGATGCTGTAGAAATCGTAATAAGAAATATGCATTTTTTTTTGTTTGTTTGTTTGGTTTGATTATCTTATTTATTTTATTTTTGTTGTTGTCATCCAGTTTGCGTTTGTGCAAATGCAATTAAATACACAAAAAAAAAAAAAATTGAGCAACTTTTATTCAGCGAGCCCCGCTCGATTGACTCAGATGTTAACGAAGCGTGACTCCTTCTGTTCCGCATAAGACAAGCAACAAAACGCTGATTGGCTGCAATCGCGCTACGTCACGAATATTTACTAAAAGGAACTCGCAGTCGCGTTAGTTTGATAGAACTCTCTTCAACATAAACAAATATCACTTCCCGTCGTAACAAGAACAATGGAGACGAACAACAAGGAGAATGAGAATAATGATACCCTCACATTGCGCACTCCTTCTCCCCCAAAGCGTCACAACAAGAGGACCCACGATAAGGTCGGGGAACCGCTGGGAAAGCCTGGCAATTTGACACCGAGAAGGAAGAAGAGGCGTTCGTCGGTAATGAGCTTTCCTTTGTCCATTCAAGATTGGCGCGTCCATGTATATGAGTTTGTTGCAATTTATCAGCTAATCGAAGAAATTCTCGTCTTTGCGAAAATTAAACTTCTAGATTCCAGGAAAGAGCATCCTCAAATCGCTAATGGACCCAAACTATGACCCCCTTGACGCCAACGAGAACAAGACGGATGCAGAGACTTCTGATAACACAGTTACTCTTAATTTGGCATTCGAGGAGGCTAAGGAACCAACGTATGTTCAACAGAATGGCTTGCTTTACAGGATTCGACATGTGCTATAGCCACTCCAACGGAATATGCCCTTTTTTTACATTTAGGCAAGGCAAGAGAAAATCGCGCAAATCCCTCGGCCGACGTGTTAGTTTCGCCGCTACCGCTCACGTCCGGTATATACATTTATTTGACGTCATTGTTTGCCTAGCCAAAGCATTTCTTCTGACTACTCAAAATTCACTCCGATAATTGCAGGCTTTTCGATAAGGAGGCCGAGGACTGGAAGATAAACGGGACTCCCAAACCCACCCGTACCACAACCTTCTTCTCCGGCGCTGATTCTCCGCCCGACTTCTCCGCCCAGCTTGATGCCAGCGACGGGGGTACCGTCTCGGGAAATTTGACAGGGAACCTGTTCCAGATCCCAGACCTGTCATCTGTGCAGCACCGCAACAGGTGTGTACTGTGAATTTTAGGTTGCACGCGCTTTTCAAGACTGTGGGTCATGGAAGATCACGCCTAGCGTGTTGATGGCCTGCCTCGCATTATCTTTGTTATTTCAGCAATGCGTTCCAGCTCAGGCTCTCACTGGATGGAAATTCAAAGCCTGCCGACCTGACCATCACGTCGGACACCGAATCGGAGAAAAGGTTAGGCTCCTTCATTTCATTCGTCTTATCCTCATTATATTTGCCTCCTCACCTCCTTTCTCCTACACACTTCCCATAGCCAACGCAGCTTTGATATTAACCTCAAAGGTTACCACACCGACTCGACCGAATCCGACGTTGACTCCCTTCTCGGTTCTGGCCGCAAGCTAGCCGCCTCTATACCTGCCGAAAGCCCTTCTATCTCCAAGGAGGACGATCACACTACGACAACCGCTGACAATAACCCCGTCCCCGCAGCCCCTCGTCGCTTCAGCCTGGCTACGCGCCGCGAGAGTACCGGCTCGGCATGGGATGAGGGTGAGTCAATGGAACTTGTCTCCTCTGATGATGATATTAAAAACGACAAACGGAACGTTAATCCACTTGCTGACGTCGGCTTCGCGGTGTCGATTGACGAAAAGAAAGACGAAGAAGAGGGTCCTTCCGCGCAAGTGGTTGGGTGGGGCGCTGCGATAGCTGGTGCTGCTGCGGCAACAGCCCGGGCCGGAATGGGTTTGTTTGGGCTCAGATCGCCCGCCGCGGGGGGATCGCCTGTATTCGGATTCAAGCGTGGGGCACGGAATCCGTTTGTATCTGGGGCGGGCCTGGTCTTTGGGATGGATGATGACGAGAGGAATGCGGAGGATGAAGAAGGGGGAGTGACGATGGATGTTACCAAGTGTGTAGGCGGGATACAGGGAATCGATGATGTGGAAGATGACGAAGAGGAGGAGGAGGAGGAGGAAATGGAGCTGACGAGGGCAGTGGGTGGGATACGGGGTGTGTTAGGAGTAAGCGGTGATGAGGGGGACGAGCTGGAAGAGGACGAGGACGACGAGGAAGAGGAAATGGGAGCGATGACGATGGAATTGACAAAGGCAGTAGGAGGGATTAAAGGGTTGTTGAAGAAGTTGACTTTTGATAAGGTTGAGGATGAAGACGAGGAAGACCAGGCAGAGCAGGAGGAGATGACGATGGATGTGACAAAGGTAGTAGGTGGAATTCGGGAGAATAAGATGTCAGAACAATTGGTGGCGGTGAAGGTGGTGACGCCTATAAAGGCGAGGAGTAAGTAGTAAACACATTTCACTCTCTGCTCTCTCACAGCCCGTACATTTGCATTCTAACGCAAACACATCCTTGCAGTTCCTACCCCTCGCAAATCTTCAACTCCCATCCCCACCACTCCAACCCACGCAACCTCACTCCAAACTCCTACTGTTTCCACTCCGAAGCGCTCGACCCCCCGCATACCCAAACCTTTTTCCGCCTCTGGTACTCCCACCAAAGTCACACCCCGTACTCCCACCAAAGTCACACCCCGTACTCCCACCAAAGTAACTCCCGGTACCCGCCAGCCAGTTGGGCTCTATCCGTTTGAACAGTTGGCGACAGTAACCCAGCCGTCGTTAGCCACCGGGGAGGTTGCGTCCAGGACCCGCCGCGCGACGCTTGTCACCGCCGAGGCCGAGGAGTTTGATAGCAAGAAGACGCTTGAGGCGCTAGCCGGTCGGCGGAGGTCCATTGCCTCGGTGATTTCGTATCAACCATCACCATCCATTAGCAGGGTATTGCAGAGCCCAGAAAGGACTCCAAAGAGAACGCCGAAGAGGGGGGGTGTACTAGGTGAGTCGGGGTGGGAGTGGAAGGTTGTGGCTAAAGCTTCTTTGAAGAATGAATATTGTATTGATACGAACTTTTTGGGGGTGCGTGTGTATGTGTGATGATTGTTACAGAATTTTTGGATACACCAAAAGGGGGGAAACCGGAAGAGAAAGAAGAGGTCACCAGGGAAGGTATATTTCGCATTTGATATATTATAAACTCTAAAGACTTTTACGCGAATTCGTTGCGCTTCAGCTCACGTAAATCATTCGAACGTCTAGCACTCATCTCATCCAAGACCCCGACCAAACCTGCCGCCGTCTTAACCCCAGTCCCCGCGCCTGCGCGCACTGTCGAGTCGACCGGCGTCACGGAATTATTGGCAGATGGTCATCATACTGGTGAGTTGTGTCGCTTGAACCGAGATGGTGAATAAAGTTTAATATTATATTTTACTGATGGAGCGCATTCTTTCGCATCATAGATGACATCTTCAGGGAACATTTGTCGGTTCTAGATGATTCCTTTGTGGCGGAAGAGGTATAGTTTTGTTTTTATTTATATGGTAATATGTGTGCCTCTTGAGCTACACAGCTCAACGATGAAATCCTTATACTTCCCATAGATTCCACATCCGGCCTCGCCGCCGCCCAATGTGTCAATGAAGGACTTTCTGGACTGGGCGGGGATAACTTTTATGGACGGGCTGACTACCATGAAGAGGAGAGAGACCATGACAGTGAATCTTGAAACTAGTATGCGCTACGGAGTTTGTGACTTTTTACTACATTCATATATATATTGTGAGTATTGATTTGTCTGACTATGTTTGTATCACTCTACAGACGCAGCGCCCACTCTCTCGGATTGCGTCACAGCTGCGGCGTGTTCAATGCCGGAGCTGGAGCTATACCAGTTTGTGGGTATTACCTTTTACAGTATATTTCTTTCGACTTTAACCTTTCTTTTCCCAATTCGATCATCCTAACTTTACAATGTCCCTATGGTAAAAAGTGTTGTCAGGAGTTGTCGCGTTACATTGAGGAGGGCAAGGCTGCCGTCCAAAAGATCGAGGAGGACGTGGGTCAGAACAACCCGCACTTTTTCCACGAGTATCTAGATGGCAGTGCTGACCTTCGCGAGTTCATGGAGGTGGGATTTTTATTTTTATTCTTATTTACACTCTTTCTTATGCGCCTCTTTTTTTACACAATGTTCTAATATAAATTTATTTATTCAAATGCAGCAACGCTTCAAGCTGATCAAGACTCACTCTCGTTTATCAGCCAAGGAGAACTGGTACGACTGGCGCGACAAGCTTGTCACAGACATGAATGAGTTACTCAAGAAAAACCTGGCACATCTGCAGAGGGTGCGTAAGCGGGACGAACATATTTGTTGAAGAGCGAATTGGGCAAGCCTAATATGCTGATTGCAGTATTGCAATTTAAATTTAATTCTTGTAGGATAAGAAGTATGTGAACCAGTTTTCAGAACAGCTGGAGGAGGTCATACCCGAAGTTGAGAACTATCATGCTGAACTGACGAAGAGGTACCTAGAGGCGAAGGCGAGGTGGGTAGTCACTTGGAAGTTACAATCAATTTGCCTGTGTAACAGAGGAATTGAAAATGACCTCGTACCTTACATTTACACATTCATTGTTTATTACATGGCAGGGAGGAAGAGATTGCCAAATGTGACAAAGAGCAATTACAAAGTCTGGAAGAGGCAATCGAGGAGCAGAAGTAAGTATCAAATAGTTCACTTTACGTTGACTGTTTGGTTCTATTCAAATCATAAACTTATGCAATTATTGTGAACCTACCACGGCTCACCGTTTAGAGAACAACTGACGATCTTTGGCAAGGAGCTGCAGACCCTCGAGGCGGAGGAAGCGGAGCTTAAGGCCAAGGTAGCCAAAACGGAGGAAGAAAAGATGGAGATTCTGGCGGTGAGTATACCACGAGCCCGGCTGTTTTGAAGGAAAAATAAAGTCACGATCTAACGACCCCGCCTCGCGATTCAGGCTATTGAGAAGGCCCATGCGATCTGCGAAGAGGCCAAGTGCGTAACGAAGGAGGACCTAGACAAAGCCAGAAGTAAGTTGATACGTATTTATTCATTTCATTATGGTGATATATCATCAATTCTCTAAACATCAATACATTTAACAGACGAATACAGTCGCCTGACCAAGATGCATGGGTGGGTCCCCATACGGGTGTCGACGCGTCAGGTCGAATTCGTGTTTGATGACGCGGTACGCGTACGAATTGATCCAACCAAGGTCAAGGAACGGGAGAGTGAGGGGGCGGCTGAGGTTGAATTGGTGGATGAGCTAAAAATAGGGAAGGTATGTGTATAAATATTTTTGTTTAAATATCTAAAGTTTTATTACACGACAAGATGGTACTGATATGATAAAATAATACGTCCATAGTTTGGTATCTTCCTTGCAGGGATCAAGGCAATGAAGCCAGAATGGCATGTCCGTGAGGTATGTAAATGACAATCTGTATCTCCCTATAGTTTCAATGACACTATACTATTTCATTGCTAATTTATATAATATCTGTTCACAGATCCTCCAAGATATTGGGTGCTACTGGAACAAGGTCACCCTCCTCCGCGATGAGCTTTGGCGTCTTTCTCTCAAGCACTCTCTAGATCTTTCCGTCTCACTTGAGACAAACGAGCTCACAGCCCACGTCACCTTCTTCAGTTATGCCGCCCGTACTAAGGTTCATATCGAGCTTATCTTTGGCGAAGAGGACGTTCGGGTGTACCCTACCCTAAAGAACTTGCGGAGTAAGGTCGAGGTCGTATATGGAGAGGTGAAGGAAGAGGCCGTGAGCAATGTCGTGAAGAAAGCATTGGAAAAAGGCGGGTATGAGGCGTTGAGGGAAATGTGCGCAGAGCTTGTAGCGACAATGAAGAAATGAAGGACATGGTTTTAGTGTTAGATTATTTCCGAAATAGATTTGGGTATATTCTGTTAAGTTAAATGTAAAGCATGATTTTACTACCAAAAATCTGTCTTCGCACACCCTTGCTAGCTTGATTTAGTTAGTTGAAAATTTTAGTGCGACTTAAACTTCACTTGCAACTTGTGTTTGCACAGACATCGAGCATATTTACAAAAGTCTAGCAAATTAATTAATTTAATATTTAATAGGCATTCCTTTCGTCTATTACTAACTTAACTCACTTTGGCATTAATTGTACTAAATTATGTAAGTTGTTTGTTTCTTGTAATATGTTTATCGTGTAGTGCTATTAATAATTCAGTGACAGTCTTTTTCTCTTGGTTTTCTTGTTTTGATTTCCAGCTTTTCCAGCTTTAATTGTGCCCAGATATTCTCTATAGGGTTGAGGATTTTCTATAGTGTTAAGGTCTGGTGATTGTGCTGGCTATCTTATACTGTCAATATTATAGTCCTCTCACTATGCCTTGGTAAAATGTGATTTATATAGCATTGTTCTCTATAATTGCTGGATCACCTTTAAGTTTGCTGAGAAAGGATTAGATTTCTTCAAATACTTGGCAATATACTTTAGAATCCATTTTTCCTGAACAAAGAACCAAAAGTCTAAGCTTGTTGCTAATGAAACAATCTCACATTATTGTTTATCTTCCACTTTAAAAGTAGGTCTCTGTCCCTGCCAGTTCTGTCCCCATCAGTCCCACCAGCCCCATCCTCATTTTCATCAGTTTCATTCTCACTATCAGTTTCATTCCAGTTCTGTCCTCCTCTTTATCAGCCTTATTCCCGCCATTGCTCTTATTCCTACCATCTGTCTTGCAGTGCCCTTGACGATAATAGCTACTCCTGTTGAAATTGGGCACTTATATCTCGTCGTCATTCTGATGACATCATCAATTTTGCCTATAATAAACACCCTGCTCGAGAGCTTTAAGCTCTTTGGCTAGTTTCCTCTTCTCAAAACCCATTTCGCTAGCCTGATTTGGGGTATGCCAAAATTACGATCCGAAGTCCGAAGTTAGAGTTCGGTCGTCCTTTTATCATTCAATTCATTCAATTCCTCTCCTTCATTGTCTCTGAATAATTATGAGTTCTAACGGTGATATTCGACAACTTCGAAGTGCGTTTAAGAGAACTAAAACTATATTACGAATACGCTCGACAAACATAAGCACCAATGAACGATTCTCTATCACATCTACTTTAGCACTGCGACAAAGTATTGCCGTTTTAAACATTCTAAAGAACGGCTGGTCAAATCCGGTATTTGCTTGCTTGTTTATTGGTTTCTCTCTACTCAATTATAAATATAATAATTATATAATATAATTATATAATTATATATATATCTATATATGAAATGGCGCATCGAGTTGAATCCCCAAACAGCTATTCTTGACCTCTTGGCATTGTCATGTCTGACCTCTTGACCTCTTGGCATTGTCATGTCTGACTTAGAAATTGGAACGATACAAAGATTAGCACAAGGATGATACTATCTTCCTGATAGGCTTTACGGACAAGTTTTTTTTTTTTTTTTTTTTTTTTTTTTTTTTTTTTTTTTTTTTTTTTTTTTTTTTTTTTTGCCTACCCATGAGCGAGTGCCATTACATAAGTTCTATCATTGTCGTGGCGAGTTGTCGATACTTGCTTGCCACGAAGTATCGTTGATTCATCATGTCATCATGTATCCCGATGTATCTTTTCTTGACTTGAAATTCCTGTCTTGTACAAAATCAAAACAAAAAACAAAAAAAAAAAAACATAAAACAAAAAAACGAAAAAAAAAAACATAAAAACTATGTACGCCCGTTGTAATCAAGTAGATGCATACAAAAGTAAGAGTTGTCAGGTATATTGAAACACCGACCAAATTTGTGGTGACATTTGCTTAGTTGAAATTCTTGGCAAAATTGTGTGATTTTAAAGTTGAGTGCGTTTGGCACACAAAAATCAGCATTTCAGACCCACCAATTCCAAGTTTGTTTAATCACAATTTTGCCAAGAATTTCAACAAAACGCAGCCTTAACATATTGAATAACATTGAAAGGAGCCGAGTAAAATAAAAAACAAAAAATTAGTGTTTGAACATATCACTCAAAGGAGAACGGATCTAGAATAATGCGTCGCTGCAGGAAATGTACATCGATAGCGAAAAGATCTGTTTAAATCTACTTCTTTTTTTTTTTTGGGAGGGGGGAAGGGTCCGAGATACGCTCCGAGATACGCTCGTCACAAATATCGTTTCGCGTGTATAAAAGACGAGGCTCTTTTCAGTCCAAAAACTTTACCTCTTCAGCCTCAGATCTTCTGCACACTCAATTCCACTCTTCTTCCCAACCCGCTACAACACAACAAAAAATGGCCTCCATCCAGACCTTGTTAAAGATCTTCCTCGTCATGGTCCTCTTCATGGCCATCTTCGCCCAGGCTCTTCCCACCGAGAACGGCAAAGGCACGGGTTCCGTGCCCGGCAAGATAGAGCACGGCAAGAAGCACCACGGCAAGCACGGCAAGCACGGCAAGGCCCACAAACCGATCAAACCGTCCCCGTCCCCCGAGCCCAAGTCCCCCGAGCCTCACCACCCTGCCCCGACCCCGTCCCCCGAGCCCAAGTCCCCCGAGCCTCACCACCCTACCCCGACCCTGTCCATCAATCCTTACCACTCTACCTAAACTATGGCGAACTGTCGCGGCACAGAGTCCATTGATCAAGCTGAGAAGGGTGATGAATCTCGCTCTAGTTCAGATAAAGTTATTAGTTAAAAGCTATAGATGAACGGGATTTTATAGATTTATATAAAATAAACGATCACTGGCTAAGCAATAAAACTCTGTTACAATTAAGATACTTGGTTTGGTCGAGCACATTGAGTTATTAGAATGAATTACGTCAAAAAGCGCGCTTTGTGGAATTGACAAGCAAAATAATAGAAAGTTGACAAAATGACAAATTAGGTAACCTGGATTATAGCAGGTTTATCCACCAAAGCTTAACGTTTCCTGTTTAATTGTCGCGATACACGGTTTCCAACCTTTTTTTTTTTGTAAATACAATTTGATTCGTACGACCATCCGTTCCTTCGCAGGTTCATCCTCCGTTTCCTCTTGACCCACTCACACCTCATCCGCCGCCTTATCATCGGTATTCCCGCCTTGCTCTGATATTTCCGGTTCGTCATCTCGTGGTAGCGTCGTCTGCACAATTTCGAGTAGCTGTTCGAGTTCCTCTGGGATGAATCGCTCTTCACATTCTTCAATAATCTGATTTAGGTAGAGTGGATGGAGAGGCGCGTCGCGGTCAATATCGATTGCTAAGTAACGCCAAGATGGCTGCATTTTCGAATCAAACAGGCATGAAATATGTACGAAACGCACCAGATGCAGGTCTACCAGTGACTTGGCTCTCAAATTCAATATTTGTAGTTTTTCCTGCTTGGTCAGCCTCCATTGAGCGAGCCTCGTCAAGAACTCGTGAATTTGCTCGGGTATCTGAGAGCCGCAGGGACTGTCCTGGAGGTATCGCGTAACCTTAAAAGGTACGTCACAATCTCTAACGAAAGGATACTTTTTTTTTTTATTTTTTTTTATTTTTAATTTTACCTCAGACTGAACAACAACAAGGTTTTCGGCAAATTTTACGGTCGGGTCGACAGCCATGTACCGCTTGTGCTTATCTGCACCGTCCCTAAGCATTTTCAAAACCTCGTAGTTGCTTAGCATGGCGGCACATGGTTCCAGGACCTCCATGATGGTGTGTGGCTTGTAATTGATATGCAAACCCTTGAACTAAAAATTAGGTTTTACATCTGTTTACGACAATTGCAAAAATGTGCTATATTTGCTAATCTATATATCAATAATCTGAATATGAAAATAATGGAATATCACAAATTACTGAGCCTTTTCATAGATATGTAATTAAATTAAAATAAAAGAGTCATCTGAATCGAGCAAAGAGAAGGATTAAAAGGATATCTTAAAAAGAGTGCAAAATTGTATGCGCTAATATAAAATAGTTATTTTTGGCTAAGGTAAAGATAAAGCTCACGATGAAAGCAAAAAAATACAATTCAGCAAGGCGACCTAACTTTCCTCGCCAGAATGATACCAAGCCAAATAAAATAAATGTCACCAATTAAAGTATTGTTCTTGAGGGAAAATTATAGACAATAATTATGATCATGTTTTAGAATTCGTGAGGTGTTGATGAATTAATTCTCCAAGGATTTGCATGATGACTCGTCAATGAAATTATAAATAAAGCTCGTGGACCTATTTGATGACGTCAGAACGGTCCCGACAAAGTCGCGGATTTGCCCAAGGATAGGTTCCGTGCTTGAATGAACCGTGCGTAAAAGTCTCAAACTATTACAGTCGTTCTTCGGAGCTTCAGAGGCCTTGGTCTTTTACTGCTTTGTAATAACTTTATAGCACGCCAAGAGAACGAAGAGAACGTGCTGGAGGAGGAGGAGGAAGTAATCGGACTTTATGCTCTGTTTGAAGGAGGATACGATTTGGACTCGGAACGTAAGTCGTTTTGTTCTTAACACACAAGTGCCCAGAATTGGGAACGTGTACTGCTAGGACCGCGCATTTATGGAAACTTATTAAAAGAGGAGGGAGAAACTCCGAATACCCTCATAATAAGTGGGAACGAGGGAAGCATCCTTGCGTCGACAGAGGCTGCAGAGTCATCGCCGGAGTCACATCTCGAAGGTAAATGGACGCGTTCTTTGTCTTGCATTGTGTATATGTATCGTGGGAAAAATCTAAAATAACACATTTTATATTGAAATAGACTCTGACGAGCTGGAAGATATGGAGGACAGAAAAGTCCTCACCACAACCATTGGCTCTGAAGAAACGGAGCGAATGGATCCCCACCGAGAGCAATGTACATTTATTAATTAAAAGATTGCAATCTTTCTGTGTACATGACATTATACCGATTACCTCAATTCGATACTTCAGTAACAATGGACGGTTTCTTGTGCACAAACACCTCGTCGGTGAAATGGAGATACTTTGAGTTGGAGAAAAAAGTAAGTTGACTGTGCACTTTATCGATACATCAAATTTAAACACATTCTATCTAGCTCCTAGAGATTTGTAATTTGACAGGCGCCGGCGCCATTTCCGCGTATGCACAACTTAACGGTCCTGAGACACTCCTCTCTAGCATCGACCAAATGCTGTCCGAAAAAGGCTACACGCTCAAAGAATATCACCGCTGGGACTACAATTTGACCGCGGAAGTTGGCCTCAGACTTTGGAGTCAAGACCGTATGTGGATAGACTCTGACCAATGTTGGTATTTCTACTACTTATTTTTAATTACGCAATCCCTTTTTCTTGTGCCGGCTCATAACATCTACTCACTTTAATTACGCAATCACTTTGCTTTTGCCGGCTCATAACATCTTATACACTTGCCCCTGCTAGCGTGCATAGTATTGATTCAGTATATCATTTGTATCGCAACGCAAGGAATACATTATTCCATCGTCTTCATGTCATCGATGCCCATTTCGGAGCTCTTTTGTATTGCGCCAAAAAAATTCTCCGTTTGGGTGACGACGTTGAATCCCAAAATTCAAACGGTCGTGCTGCATGAAAGTGGCGAAAGAAGAATATTGCTGTCTACGGTCGTCGGCTGAGTGACAGAAATCGAAAATATGATTTATGGGCAAATGCTCGCAGGTGAGTTTTGGTTATTAATAGTATTGGCTGCGTTAATTGCACTAAATCGTTGACGTTTGGTTTTTGATCGTCGTGTTCTACCCACAGTCGTTCCCGTGAATAACATTACGATTGATATAGAGAGCATTACAATAAAGATTTTTCCTTTTTCTCTTTTTGGGGAAAGACAAGAAGAATAGTTAATCATATCCCTATTGAATACAGGTCGAGCAGCTCCACAATAACCTCTTTAGTCTCTTGCTGAAACAATTCAAACAACGCCTGCAGACTTTCGAATATACCCGGAAAGTGCAAAGAATAAGACAAAGGCACAATCCCCCACTAGACGCCCACTTCGAAACATGGCCCAGGTTGGACATGGTGGAGTTGCTTATTAGTGTATGGCCCGATACGATGAAAAAAGGCAAATAAAGCCGTTCCTGTCCCTCCTGGTAAGCCCAATTCATTGGCTAATTGGTACAAGAACATAGGAATACAAAGTGCAGTGACGTCCTCTCTTGACGTTGAGATGGCATTAAAATTAATCAATTGATGAATGGCCCTTCTCTTTGTGTCTTGGATATCGCGCGACGCCGTCGTGATTTTTTTGAGAATCTCATCTATAACAGTGGTGATACCAAGTGGCAGGACGCGGACTTTGTCATGATGTGTGCGTTCAATGCCACCCTCATAATCAATATGCTCGGATCAGATGTATTGATAGGCGTTGTTAAGGTGATTGAGAAGGCGGCGATTGAAATCCGGAGGACCACCCAGGCTTTGACGACAAATACCGAATCCAACGCGATGGGCCTATCGTAAGATTAATGGTAAGGCTATGCGGAAGCGTTATGTGACGGCGGCCAAGTTCTTATACTATGTCAGCACTGATAAGGTTCTGAAATCGCGACGGCGGCAAGTTTAGCTACGCATAAGGCTTGTGTGGTGGCTAAAAGATGTTATGCGACGCCAACTATCGTCTGAAAAAAAAAAAAAAAAAAAAAAAAAAAGGTTTCTTTTACAGAACCTGTGTGGAATATGCCTTTAGTTGTACAGTACAGAATTTGTTGCAAAATATGTACCAGAACTTTGACCAGCAAAAAAAAGCCGGCGCATGTTTGCATATAAAATTTGTATACATAACATCGTGCCAATTCTGCGCATAATATCTTACACGTAGCATGTACTTTATTTCCTCCGAACTCGGAATACTGTGGACTGAAGCCTTAATTGACTGAAAAGCGAGGATCAGATCAAAGAGATTCAGGGAATTGAAAGCTTGAGCTATGAATGTTTGAGAAAGGTACTATTGCGCAGTCGCTTTTCTTTTCTTTTCTTTTTCCGATGAACGTTACAACTCCCTATCACGAAAACCTCCTGGCGATCTCCACAGCGACGGTAGCTACTTCGATAGCCTCCATGGCACAGTGATAATCTTTATGGTGACGCGACGACGACCTCACGGAGGGTCTCTATGGTGATAGCTGCCACGGTGACAACCGCCATGGCGATAACCTCCACAGTGATAATCTCAACAGCAAGTGCCTCAATGGCGATGGCTGCCAAGTGACGGTAGCCACGGTGACGGCCACAAGGTGATGGTGTAGCCCAAGCTATATGGTGATATAAGTAATACATAATATATAAAGTAAGGTCTGTGTCACTAATTCACCTGCACCCCCGTGCTTTTCACGCAGCAGAGGTCTTTCACGTGCTTTATAATTTTATTTTATTTTATTTTTAATTATAATTCTTGGCATTTAATAATAAGATATGCAATTTTCAAAACATAACTTATTTCAATGGGCAATAAAGTATGTCGTGAAAAAGATTTCACGTCATATCGCTACAAGCATTATTTTTTTGTCTTTTTTCTTTGTGATCACCAATTTTTTTTAGTAATTCATTAATTGCTGACTGATGTTACGAAATTCATAAAGTATACGGATAAGTCTGGGTTGATATGACCTTGTGCGGAAAATCGACATTTTAGGTCTAGCCGAAGAATTCCGGTTGGCCTTCCGGACTTCCGGACTAGGTTAAGTCGAAGGGGGCGTTGTACCCTTTTGATGGGTGGGAAAAGCTTTGAGAGTTCATAATCTCGAATCAATCGTTGAAAAAAAAAAAAAAAAAAAAAAAAAAAGGGATAGAAAATAAAAAAAAAAAAAAAAAGAAAAAAAGTTTTTTTAAAAGAAAAAAAAAAAAAAAAAAAAAAAAAAAAATTCATAAAATAAATTGCACCCAACCCTGCAGTATTGGATTTTTTATTTTTTGCTTTATTTTTTCGTTGGTTGACAGAAACAAAGTAACTCCCTTTGTTGTGTCTGACATCCGTTTATAGAATCCCCCCAAATTCTATATAAGAAATGACACGGCACAGCCGCGTCTCGCCCCGCCCCATTCATCGCTCTAGGTATTGCTCAAATCACATAGAGGCTTACCTGTACCTTTAGAAAATACCTTGTAATAAGAATTTCAAGAAAAAAAAAAATCATGAACGCTACAGACGGCCTGTTCCACCAGCCATTGACGCCCATCGGCGGCAGCCTCGCAGGCTCCTTTTTCGTGGGTATTATACCCATCCTCGTCGTCCTAGTCCTCCTGGGTGTAGTGCGACTTGCCGCGTGGCTGTCTTCTGCGATCGGTCTCGTCGTTGGCATCCTTATTGCTATATTTGCATGGAAGGTATGTATACGTCCTCGTGAGCTGTTTCTACACCAATCTTCCGAGTTTGAGGGTACGGGCTTGCTGCTGAAAGGTTGTGCGAGAAAAGAAAAAAAAAGGCATTCAAGATAAACCCCATGGAAGTGACGCTGACCATGAATTCTTGCTTCTTTCAAACTAGATGCCTGCAAAGCTTGCCTTCTTATCGATAGCAAACGGAATCTCCTTTGGGTTATGGCCCATCATGTGGATTGTCATCAATGCTATGATCATATACAATCTGACGGTCAGATCGGGCAAATTTGACATGTAAGTGCCCTTAACTACACTCGTTTTCAACCGTCAATCTATGCATGCACATGGATTTTAGAGAAACCAATCCTTCCACTATCCGACCTCCACACGGTCCTCTGGTTCGTAATCAATCCCTCTTTACCTCTTCCAAACAGCTTCCGCCGTTGGATGATCCACAACACCCCCGCAGACCGGCGTATCCTAATATTGATCATCTCCTTCAGCTTTGGTGCCCTTCTTGAGGGTGTGGCTGGTTTTGGAACCCCGGGGGCCATCTGTTCTTCGCTCATGGTCTCCCTAGGCTTTGATCCGATCGAAGCGCTGACGCTTACGCTGCTGTTCGACACCACTCCGGTGGCCTTTGGTGCTCTTGGCGTACCCATCACCACCCTCGCACAGGTCACGGGACTGTCGCCCAAGTCGCTCTCAGCCATGGTCGGCAGGCAGTTACCGTTGTTCTCGCTTTTTTTGCCTTTCTACGCCATTCTCGTGTACGGCGGATGGCGCAGCGTCAAGACATGCTGGCCAGCGTGTCTAGTGTCTGGATTTTCGTTTGCGCTGGTTCAGTGCATTGTAGGTATTATGGTTGAGGTCCCATTTATTGATGCAAGAACGTGCTATTTCGTGTGACTGATCGCGCTATTGAAAAACTTTCCCACACTCAGATTTCCAACCTGGTGGGCCCCGAGCTTCCTGATGTCTTGGCCGCCATTGTCTCCCTCTTTTCGACTGTAATCCTTGTTCAGTTTTGGAGGCCGAGCGACACAGAGGAGTGGGGCGTCACACTGCCATCGATAAATTCGCAACAGGCTGACTTGGAAACTGGCGCAAAGGAGAACAAGGGCGAGGGCGAGGGTGAGGGCAAGGGCAAGAAAGAAGCCACGGAGAGGACTGACAATGGTAAAAAGACTTCCACACCCGTCGCGATCGAGATTGTGAACTCGAATGCCATGCCGTTCGGCGAAAAGCCTACATTGTACGAGTCAGTACTGGCGTGGTTCCCATGGATGGCGATTGCGTAAGTAATGGAAAAAAGGGTCGATGGGATCGGCGAAGGTGGTGTTTCCATGCATTTTTTTCTTTTCTTTTCTGTCTAATTGTCTTGCTATACATGTATTTCTCAGTGTTATGGTCATCATTTGGACTTTTGCTAATAGTAAGTATCATGTATCGATTCATTATGTATTTGTTTTCCCAAAAACCGCGCCGCATGGAAGCCACGATATTCACCTGAAACTCCCCTTGTAGTCCCCAATCATTACGCTCAAAGCATTAACTGGCCTGGTCTCCACAACCAAGTCTATCTCACCCTCTATTCCAAGAAATACGCGGCCGTCTACTCCTTCCAGCCGCTCGCCACGGGTACCTGCATCCTGTGCGTTGTGATTCTCTGGTCGCTCATCCTCCTCGCCACGGGTGCCAAACCCCGCATTGTTGTCGAGTCTTTGTGGGATACATGGAAACAACTGCACTTGGCCGTCCTTACTGTAATGCTCATTCTTGGTCTCGCTTACCTCTACAACTACTCGGGGATCGCCTACACTATTGGCCTGGTGCTATCCTCGGTGGGGAATGGGTTTCCGTTGTTGTCTGTCTGGCTCGGCTGGATCGCCTGCTTCCTCTCCGGGTCCGATACATCAGCCAACGCCCTGTTTGGCAACCTCCAAGTCGTCGCCGCCCGTCAGATTGGCCTATCGCAGGTGCTTATGGCCGCTGCCAATTCGAGCGGCGGCGTCATGAGCAAGATGATTTCGCCCCAGAATCTGACCACGGGCGTGTCGACCATCGGGCTTGTGGGGAAGGAGGGCAAGGTGTTCCGTAAGACGTTCCCACACTCTATCCTATTTATCTGTCTGCTGGGATTGCTCAACATGTTTGAGCAGTTTGTCATCTATGGCATCATCCCGCCAAGCAACCTGTAGATGGGAATGTTAATCAGAGCCCTCGTTCTTTCGTGCATCTTTTACTTTGACCATAAACACAACCCCTTTATTTTTGCCAAGTTGCACTGTCTATAGTGTTATTCTTTTTTTTTTTTTTTTTTTTTTTTTTTTTTTTTTTTTTTTTTTTTTTTTTTTTTTTTTTTTTTTTGTCTTGCATGTAATTTCTTAATTATTTTTCTTCAAATCAATTGATAAAAACAGGATTAATACCGTCAGTATTTTCATTTTCAGCACCATGAGAAGAAATGTGTGAGATGGATAGGACAGGCATCGGGTGTAAGAAATATTCACGGTTTTTATCCCAATTTTTTAAATCGAATTTGTCTAACGTGCGTGATTTTTTTTTTTTTTTTTTTTTTTTTTTTTCAAGGGATGTGTCATGTCAGAGAAAAACCCAACAAAGGGGGTGGAAAGAATAAAACGGCATTATGTGCGTAGAAAGTTAAAGCTGCACTGCGAGATTGTCTTTAAAAGTCCGAGTTATCGTGAGAAACTTCCCGTATATTCTTTTTTTTTTTTTTTTTTTTTTTTTTTTTTTTTTTTTTTTTTATATTTTTTTTTTTTTTTTTTTTTTTTTTTTTTTTTTTTTTTTTTTTT
>RBNK01001148.1:0-17364 GCA_003990785.1 Endogone sp. FLAS-F59071 | reverse complement strand
AAAAAAAAAAAAAAAACAAAAAAAAAAAAAAAAAAAAAAAAAAAAGAAAAAAAAAAAAAAAAAAAAAAAAAAAAAAAAAAAAAAAAAAAAAAAAAAGAGCGGGCAGGACCACACAACTCGGACGCGGTTCTTCGGGTGCAGCTAATATAATTCTCAAAAGGGCAACTCGGAAGTTGTCAAACGCGTCCGATGATCCAAATTTATACTAGGTAGCAACACTTGTGTCAAAAAGGGAATATAGTCACAAAAGCGCAAAAGCGAAACCCCTAGATCTATCTACTCAATCGTTTCAAGACTAGCAATCCCGCCATGGCCTCGTCAAGCATCGTCCTTGATGATCAAGCTGAAGCACCTAACGACGAGCTCTGGACCAAGTACGTGGACATGGTCGAAAGTGACTTTCCAGACGAAAAAAACAAACTCGGGACCAAGAGCAAGACCATACCTGAAGAGTTTATCCAGGAGCTGGTGAAGGACCTGTGGGAGGATACTCCGCTCCCGACGCAATGGAAAGCCTGGATTCCGGCCGCACTGATCCTGGTCCAGATCGCCATCAACTTACTGTCGCTGACCTACGCCTTCATAACCAAGGCGCTGGTCCCCTGGCGCTCGCTCGTGTTTAACACCACTTTCAAAGAGACGTTTGAGACACTGGCGAAGACGGGGAGCCTACCGCCCGAGGTCCAGACCGATCTGCACATATTCCTCGTGACAAACATCGAATTCGGCGTCGCCTGGTTAATGGTGACGTACACCGTCTTCCAGCTTGTACTGCTGCTGGCTGACAAGAGTGGCCTCATGGGCCGCGATAAGGAATACCAGGACAAAAAGAACGGCCACAAGAAGGACTTCAAACACCACAAATACGAGACAATTACGGAGACGGAGAATGAAAAATATTTCATGGATCCTGACAGTAAGGACTTGGACGAGAAGAGCGCCGAGCATGGCGACAAGAAACATCGCGACAAGAAGCATCGCGACAAGAAGCATCGCGACAGGAACATCAAAGACCCCGACCAGAATAGCTCCAAAAGCTATGCCAAGAGGGTTTATAGAATCCTGCGTCAGATGAGGGCCATTGGCGGCTTCTCACTACTAAAGCTCATGAAACTAATCAGTTTCCAGACTCTCAATCAAGTGTTCCAGGCGTCCGGCAAAGTCTTCTTGCCATTGGATGCAAAACCAGAATTCCCCACCGCCAGTGCGTCGTTCGTGCAACTACAGATTAAAACTTTTGCCTCGTTGAGAACGTTCCTCGAGCTACGCGGTGAATACGCAAAGAAGCATGAAAACCAAAAGAGCGCACTGGTCCAAATTCTACTCGTCCTCTGGGGATTGCTTCTGGTGCTGCTTTGGATCATCTCATTTATACTGTTCGTAATCTTGCCTCTGATCCTGTGTATCATGGGTCTGTTCAGCAAAGTCTCCCAAGCGGCGACGCCGCCTCAGCCCGACGAACCAGCTATCTCGCCTACAAACATTGACACAAGCCTACGACGGCGGGACGGCTGGTTAGCAACGGGCCTTAGCTTGTTGGCGTTGTTGCCACTTCCAGCGACTTTGACCCAAAATTACAGCACGGTGCTATACCTATTAGGATTCGTAAACCAGTTCATGTCTGTGGTTCAGGGCGCACAGCGTATCGACTTTTTCAAAGCGCACGAGCTGGAGGATGAGATGGTGTTTACGGAGATTGTTGAGAAAAGGGGCACACTCGGTGCGGTAGTATGGGATATGAACACCGGTTACGAAGATTCTAAGAAAGAATTTTGGAGAAAGACAAAGGGTATGAGACGTCGGGGGCCGGGAGTTCATACTGGAAGTAGATACCAGGGATCAGAAATGGCGATACCTGTAGAGGAAGTAATGATACCGATAGGAGAAGAAGAGGAACCATTTGTACTAAAATAGTGTAATGCGCCTATTGTTTGTCGAATAATAAAAACAAAAACAAAGAAGTTCAGTGGCTTCTTTTCCCCATTATATTTCGGTCGTCTAATCGATGCTTCACTGGTAGGTGCATTAGGCTAGCAACGGTAGGATACCGTAATTGTCGAGAGCCAACCGAGATGCCAGTTTTCTCCGAAAGCATTCTTTGCTTCCGCGCGCATACTCGAGAAACTGGAGTACCTTGGTCAACTACATATTTATATTCTTATTGATCCACCAAGGCGAACCACAAAGAGCTGTTTCACTATTTCAACTATAAATTGTCCATCTGGGTGATTATTTTCAAAGATGAATCAATTTTTTTTGTAAATTGCAGTCATCCTGTTCTTCCCAGTCTGTCTCATTCTTGAGTATGATCATTTGTGCAATCCTGTCTCCATTGTAAATGTTGAACTATCTAAAGTGATTATTCACTATCATTATCTAGATTTATCCTCTGTAGTCTAAATTGATGATGCCAGGAAATACTATGGGGGAAAGATGTAAAAAAATATATTTTATAAAATAAAATAAAAAAAACTCGCAATCCATTGAACACAATCAACCAGTTGATATACTGCATTCTCAAAGAACGAACTTGTGATGAGGCCGCGAGTTTGGCACTGTCGCTAACATTGGAGTAACTAACAAGGTGGCAAAAATAGGTTTTGATGGTGTTGGCCCTAATAATACCCTTTTTTTTTTTTTTTTTTTAGCATACTCACTTTGGACTGCTGAAAAATGTATTGCTTATTAGCCTCAATATAGCCGATTTTAATAACGCGTTTCTGAGATTCGTACCCGACTAGGGCTTTTAACCTGTCCCGGATTTATCTTGACAAGGATGTATCAACTCTGAGTTCCGTTTCAAGAATTTGAAGACATTATCAGCGTGATCTATAATACTGATCAATTATTTTAGCTTCATGGCATATGATATCACAAATCGAACTTGTAAGATTGAAACTCAGCATAACCGTCTTGCTGAAATGGTTGTATCTGACGTTTAGGCAAAATAATTGGGTCATGGACAGTCAATTCGAAAGAAAAAAATCACCAAGTGAAGTCGTAATTGCTTATCAAGCAAAGGGCCCGTCTTTCTCGACTCCTCATTAAATAGATCTGTATGTCCCAAGAGGATCCCTATGCTTCAAATCCTCTGTTTTGCTGCCCGTATACTAATTTATCCCGAAACTCACCTGTCATGATAAAGCGTCTCCTCCACAACCATCCCAACGTTTAATCCTGTCTGGCCAGATGCGAAATACCATTCTGAAATGCTTTGTCGCCAAAAGCAAGCGGTTTAGACTAATATTCAAAAGATAGGAATAATAGTAAGCTGTTTTACGACGTTTTGCAAAAAAAATTTATTCGATGATTTTCCGCGTTAACATTTCGTATGTTTCGCAATGTTCGATCGTTATCTAATGCTTGTTTCCATCACTGGAATGGGCAGAACCATACGGAAGCGAGATCAACGGCGCGACCACATGACGCCAAGGGTTTCTAGTCAGAATGTTCATTGACTTATTGTTTGTTCCCTTCAGCCGGATGTCCAGCGCCAGACGACTGGAGTGAGCTTGGCGGTGGGACTGCGTGGTACGATGGCTTCTCCGCCGGCCACGCCATGGGATCCAAGCTTTGCGCAGCGGGCGCGGACGTTGTGGGCGCGGCGACAGTAGAAGTGACATCGCCATACGCGCCCGGGGCTACCTCATTATAGTAGCTCCCAGTCGCATAGTCGTAGTAGTAGCCGTTGTAGTTGTACGGATTGCTGTAGGTAGAGTATCCTGTATAAGCCGATCCATATGCGTACGAGTATGATGCCGCTGTAGGTGATGTGGGCATGACGGTGGAGGGCGACAGGGTGGCGTTATGTGGGGGCAGCGGTGGTATGCTGGATGGAGGAGGTGGCCCAGGTGGGAGGGGGGGGTTGGCAGGTGCTATTGGTGCATGCGTGGGAGATACTGGCGGATAGTTGTAAGACTGGAGGAAGGGCATGAATCAAATTATTAAGTGTATAAATCAAAGGCGAAGTCAAGTCCAGTGATCTATAAATTTTTCGAACCCCAGGAGGCGGCGGCGGAACGCCATATCCAGCACCGTACTGTGATTGACGATTTTGACTAGGACGGCCATATCCACTCCCATATTGACCCCGCTCCTGTCGCGTTCGCTCATATTCTACCTTCACGGTATTGACTAGATCCTCTGACAGTTTCTGGGCCCTGTCCAATCCTTCTTGCTGGTAGCAACTATATATATAATATATAAGTCATGTCAAATTATTTTATTTTATTTTATTTTTTGCAGAATGAGATCATACTAAATGAAAAAAATCCAATACTTACGTTATGTGAAGATGGAGGGGCTCAAATGCTTCTGTTCCTGAGGTTGGCTCGACGAAACCTGACCCTCTCCCTTTGAGCTGGACCTTCGCCCCGGTCTCTGATTGAATATGCTTGACGTACGCGCCTTGAGGACCGACAATTTTGGCTCGAACATTAAAAGACCGGTCGGGATCGATACCGACAAATACTTTGGTTTGCAAGAACTGACGCTATTGCACGTGAACAGGGTGATGGATTATTATTTAACATTCTGGGCCGTGGAATATCGAACGTAAAAATAGTTTCTACGCAAATATGGTGCGGCCGCTTACAGGCTGTGTAGGTCTCTCGGCAAGACCTGGTGGTGGACCCCTTGTGGTAACTGGCGAAGGGTTCGACGCTTGCTCGATAAGCTCTTCGATCTTCGCGACGGCAGCGTCCAGCGACTCTTGCGATACAGCGGTCACATGAAGATAGAGCGGTGGATGTTCTTCACTCGCAAGATGTTTCTCTGGATAGTATTTCCCTCTTGTGGTAACATCTTCAATCGACCGCCATATGAGCTTTTAGTGAGCAAATTGAATTGTATACAAGTACAAAGCATGTATCTGGTGCAACACCCGGTTAACATGCATAAAGTAATCCATATAGCATACCGGCTCCAGTATCCTTTTGAATTTGTGATTGCGTCGCCCCTTTCGTAAGAAGATACCGGTTCTTGATGTCGTTGATTGGTATGTCTTTGACAAACTCCTCCGAGGAAGGCTTGTGCTCCTTACCGGGCGCTTCAGGTATCTTATTCTCGTCTTTCTTTTCGGGAACAATGACCTGCGGCAGCTTGACTGGAATTTGAATTCCTTTCTCGGCGAGCATGGCGTTAATCTTGGCGGCTGCGACACCTATGTTCGTAGAGGATGCCAAATTGATCTTGATGAAAATGCATCGAAGAGAAGACGATCCAAGTTTGTTCTTATTACTTACTTGCAGCTACATTGGGATCAAGGACAGTAGCATCACCGGATGTCGTTGGCGGCGAAGGAGATGCCGTTTCAGACACCTTTGCGATTTTGGGATTGGGGCTGGGAGCGACGTCGGTGGGGGGTGGCGCGGTCTGACCATGATCGTCAAGATCCCACTTTCGTTTCCTACTCAAATCAAGCGTTCTTATTGAGACAAGGGTGTGATATCAGTAACAATAAGAAGAGATAACCGCTTCTACCTCTTGGAAGGATCTGACATGGTTTCCTTGCACTATATGACGGAGTTCACTCAACAAACTCTTTACTTTTCAAACAACCAACCACTTCGAAATAGCATTCAAATTGCTGACGTCATCTGTGCCAACCAAAATCGAATTAAAAGTTCTGCTCGGACTGTCTTTTTTTTTAAAAAAAATATATACAGCGGTCAAAATTTGAAAGAGAATATGTGAAGGAGTGTTATTTGTAAACGAACTTGGTTGTCGCCAAGAGTACATGTATTAAATGATTTTATTTTGTTTTGTTTATTCGCTCATTGCGTAATTCTGTTATGGAACTCTAATTTTCTGGGCATCATTTCTCTCGTTATGATGAGTGTTGGCACCCATATCAAGGTCTCTGTCGAAAGTCAAAATACTTTATCATTTTTGGTGGTGAATTCCCGGATAACAGAATATCAGGCGGTGTAATGACACCTCTGCGCACGATTCTGACAAGAAAGGGGACTATGGTTGAATGACGTTTTCAGTTAACATGCAAGAAAATTTTGTAGTATTTATACTGATACGATTTGTAATCTTTTATACGATTTGTAATCACTGTCTGTGGCGCAGGATTGGTGGTTTATAAAAAGCACTAGTGTATAGCTCCACGCTCCACGTATTCAATTCAATAATGCTCACCCTCTACGAATTCTCCAAATCCGGCAATTGCTACAAAATCCGTCTTCTCCTCAACCAACTCCAGCTTCCCTATGTGCGAGTTGAGAAAAACATACTGAAAGGCGAGACACGCACTCCCGAATTTCTCTCGCTTAATCCAAACGGCCGCTTACCGGTCGTCCAAATTGAATCCGGAGATGTCTTGGTCGAGTCAAACTCTATTCTCTTTTATTTCGCCGAAGGCACCAACTATCTTCCCGAAGATCAATTAGGGCGGCAGCAGGTGTTGCAGTGGATGTTCTTTGAGCAGTACAACCTTGAACCCAACGTCGGCAGCGTTAGATTCTGGTTCATGCAAGACAAAACCGAAGACGATCCAGAGTGGCCTAATATCAAGAAGAAGAAGGAGAAAGGGTATGAAGCGCTGCATGTCATGGAGAAGCATCTAGGAGGTGTTCAAGAGAAGTATTTTGTTCAAAACAGGTACAACCGTTTTTTTTTATTTTTTTATTTTTTTTTTGCTTTCGCTATGTAAAACGCAAATTATAATGTTTCCGAGAAATATACAAAGGTATTGA
The DNA here is from genome assembly GCA_003990785.1 of Endogone sp. FLAS-F59071. Classification (NCBI taxonomy): domain Eukaryota; kingdom Fungi; phylum Mucoromycota; class Endogonomycetes; order Endogonales; family Endogonaceae; genus Endogone; species Endogone sp. FLAS-F59071. The sequence continues at coordinate 10,663 of RBNK01001148.1, read as the reverse complement.
CTCTCTAATTTTGCACAGATACACCATTGCAGATATAGCCCTGTACGCCTATGCACATGTCGCAACCGAGGGTGGCTTCGAGTTGCTCAACTTTCCGAATATTCAACAATGGCTTAAGAACGTGGAGAGTCAGCCGAATTATTTGCTCATATCGGCTTGAAAAAAAGCAATTGAATATGCACATGTACTTTTACGTGCATGAAAACCATGTATCGAATTTCGGCTTACATGCTCAAATCAAGTAAAATTAAAGTTACTGTATAGAAACCCTCTTTACGAGGATGAAAGTGTAGTGTTTAGATTCATGCGAACCAAAAGTTGCCAAAGAGTAAATATTTATCACTTCAATTTAAGCTCCAAGAATAAATATATTTATTTTACATTAACGCCCATTCCTTCATTGCAGTCAATTAGACTTTTACAACTTGGTGCAATGTCGGTGTACTTTTGAGCGTTGATCATATTCGACTTTTGAAGTTTCCTCGGCACCCAAGAAGAAACTGCTAACTGCGTTGCTTTTCTGCCAATGCCTCCGCAATTTTCGCTTTGACATCATCGTGCATGGATACCGCTTGTAATATGACCTCCTGTTCACTCTCACCGCCACTTTCATCGTCAACATTATCGTCACCCTCATTGCTACCCTGATCACTTCGCTTCCTCGTGCTCTCTCCTTCCACAGGCCCGCTCCAGTTGTTTAGTATTTCCTGGCTCTTTTCCGCCTCAAGCACAACCTCAACCGCAAAATTCTTATCAAATTCCTCATGGTACCGATCGTTCACAGCATTGTCGATATCGGGTTTGGTGAGGCGGACGCGGCGGGGAGGGAATAAAGTATTGTTGGTACTGGTGTCAGCAAGAATGAAGTGTGTGTTGATCCAGAAATGGAAAAGTTTATGCTAAGGATGGGATAGAACAATAATAAAATAAAATCATTTTAAAATGCCATATAATAATTCAAGCACAAATACAGATAAGACATATCTTGGATATCTACCTTAGGAAACAGACCCTTGTAAAAAAATGCCACCTTGATATCCCCTGCAACCACAAGTCCAGAAGCTAGCTTAATGATAATAATATCACGCTGGTGATCAATGTAACACTATTATAAACGGGATTGATACAATTAGAATCAAGAATGTTATATGACTAACCAATGAGGATATTATGAGATACCTACGGATTTTTGTCGCGAGCTATAAATTTTAAAACCGCCATTGTAAACCGAAATGTGTGTATCTGCGCCCATTACAAATATTAAAAGGTAAACAGAAGATAGCAGATCGATTTTTCAAAACGTAAGTATCAGAACAGCTCGACTTTCATTGCGTCTCGTACCATTATTGTGCAACGCTTTTGGTGGGGGTGTGAGTACTATTTTGGTAAGAGTCAGCTTGGGTGGTTTATATTCCTCACCACTGTTAATGTACTGTTCAAAATAATGAACGTAGCGTTTTTGACTTGGAACAGTGAGACCCTAGAGAGAAGAGAAATTAAATGGCGGTACCAAACTAATACTAATTCGTCGAGCAAATCGGCTGAAACAAAGATTCCACTATGTACCTTTCCATCCCATGTCCTTTTCTCATCATAGATCTGTATTGCTTCCTCTGCTGTCTTTGCCATACCCCTATATAGCAGTAGTGTGCACACCATTGTCCCTGTCCTTCCTTTTCCAGCCTTGCAATGAATCACGACGACGTTTTTATAATCCGGATCGACGTTGAGCCATTCGACGGCCTCGCGACAGAATTTCTCCATCATTTCGAAGGGTGGAGGTTGGTGGTCGTTAATAGGATATTTGGAGACGGGTGCGTTGAAGTTTGTATCATCATAACTTCGTTCGGAGCAGCTGTTTCGAGAAAGAAATCGCTGATAAGCGTAGCAAATACAAGCTGCACAGGTTTGGTTGAACAGATACTGAATGGAAAAAAAAGTCTTACAGATTGAAAATTTTGTAATGACCCGCATGTTTAAACTCAAGAAACCTAGCGACTTCCAGGAATGAGATGAAGGCTTTTTAGCGTAATACTCTCTTTGCACAACAAAATATCCGAGCAACGCACTTACCTTCGCACCTCCACATGCGCATTTCGATATAGACCCTCAAGGTTATCGGAAGGAAATGCCATGGCTATAATATCGTCGGTTATATCTGCATGCACCAGATTTAAATACATCAATGCCTTTAAGTACATCAATGCCAAGGCGGAGTGTTTTTATAGATTTTTTTTTTTTTTTTAAAAAAAAAAACATGCAACTTACACGTCAGATCCAAGTCAAAACCATTCTTTGGGTCGACGAAGCGCCTCCTGTTCACTGAGACGACGTGGCGCAGTGAGCGAAGCATGGCAAAGGGGGAAGGTGTCGGCACATCCGAGAATGTAAAGATCAATTTAAAAGCAGTGGCAATTACACGTGACGCGTGTGACTGGACATGACATTTCGTCTTTGCAAACTCAGCCTTCGACTTCATGGATAACGTACCTGACGCGACCTTGGAGCAATCAGAGGCTCTCGATGTCTCGCCCGAAGTGCTGCCCACGTCACTGAAAGCTAACAGGGCAGTGGACAATAATGTATTGACGGAGCCTTCGGATGACATGGCTGTCGTGCCCGACGTGTCAGAATACAGCCTCTTCGAAAAGCCAGATCAGGTTACCGAAACCGAGGCTGCCGCAGAAACAGTCGAGGCAAAGCTAATAGATGATTTCATTGAGGCGGATACCTACTCTCGGGACGTCAAGGATGAAGGTACCAAATCCGCTGATGCACCCTTTCCATCCAAAGCCACGTCAGCAGTCGCTTCAACAACAGAAGTAGTGGATGACGGACGGGATGCGGATATATTGGTACAAACAGATTCCGCCGATGATACTAGAGTTCCTGATATTATTAATGTAATATTTGATCAGCGCACCGAACATGAGGTCGCCGAGGTGATATCGTCTACTCTGAAGGAAGCGACAGCGATACCCGCAGAGGGTGGAGATGCTGAGACGAAATCGAGCTCGGTGGACAATAACCAAGTGATGGAGCACAACCCAAGCGAGACCATTAACGAAGAAAAGGCGATTTTTAACGGGACGGTTGTGGAAAATATCGCCAAAGGTAAGTGCGCAAATCTGTCTTGAATGCTTTGCATCAAATAACCTCGCTTCCTCACTGTGGCACTTTACCACCGATTATTTAGAACAAAAACCGAGCAAACATCCGGCCCAACTTATCGACACCTCTTCCGACGAACCCATGTTTCTGCTCACCCCGCCAACACCACACACGCATACACCGACCTTCATCACTCCGCCTGACCCTGACGATGAGGTACCTCCACCCTCTAGCGACATAGTCACGGATCTTGTCAACTCGCTTCTGTACCCCGGTCACACGCCCAGCGGTGTAATTCACCTGATGGACTTTGCGTTCTTTGCCTTGTTTGCAACCCTCGTGGGTATGCTGATGCTGACCGGAGGAAATCTACATGTAGTAGCGATGCTGGTGCTATCGTTGGGAGTGTTTGGCAGTATTAAATGGTAAATGTACTATCTAAACTTGATTTAGTGTATGCTTTTACTGGCAAAATGCATTCGAATTTACATAAATGTTACTTATTATTTTATTTTACTATGAACATTATTTCCGACAGGTTCATTATCGAACTAGAGAAGGTCAACGAAGAAGTCGCCGCGCTCAAAACCAAAAAGGACAATTGACGATGATAAAATAGGCATTTGTTATTATACTGAGCTGCGCTATTATTGTCTAGAGTAATAATGGATTGTCTAGAGTAATAATGGCACCAGCGACGGTATATTAAACGGGTTAGAGCATTTTAATGACGGAGCCATGTTTCAAATGGCGAATATTAATATGTACTTGTATTATTTATTCGACAAAAAGTATATAGCAATGTCCGGACGTTATTTTCTTTTCTCACTAACGTAACCGTTAAATGAAATAATTACCTAACGGCACCGCATAAAAGTATACACATCCTCCCACCACGTCTCTGAATACTGCTCCAGAAATACGCCGAAGCGATTAACCACACCCATCGAGAGGCTCTCCAGATTTTGATATTGCAAGTACACTATTTATTCGCGTATATTGCGCTTTTAAAATTTTTCGAAAGTAGCGACCAGCAAGATCCGCCTGTCCTGCAGAGCTTTTCTTCATTAGGTCATTAGGTGTGTCGCTGACGTTTTCCGCCATATACAACCAGGGCGGTCAAACGTTACCGCTTATGCTAGGACCCGTTGCCAAACCGACAACAAACACAACGGATATGGGCCGAAATATGTTCGATGCGCGAGAATCTTTACGCCAAAACATTCTCGGAATTAAGCTTTGACCGGATCGGGTTCGTTTGTCAAAGCATGACTTCATCGACAAATTGTATATAATTACAATAGTTTGGGAGCCTTTCATTTCCAAAATAAAATTAAAAAACCATCGAAACTATGTCAGATCACAACAATCTCGAAGAGACCTCAACCTCGGCTGCGGTACAGGATAATGTTGAGGGAATCGTCAACTTCCGCGACGTGGGTGAGTCTGTGGGGGAGAGGCCGGGCGGAATAAGGTAAGAAACGCGCAAGGCAGCGGTATAAAGGTGAGGCTTTAAACCTCGGACTCTTAAGAATGCTATTGACGCGTCGATTCATTTTAGGTACATGCGTGTCGGCATGATATTCCGATCCGCTACGCTGGAAGACGTTGAAGAAGGAGACCTCCGCTTGCTGCTCGACCATTTCAAATTCAAGACGATCATAGACCTGTCCGAGTAAGCATACATAGGCACAATTCCCATGTTGTTGTTTTTTTTTATTTCCTTTCCTAACCCATAGTTTGGAAAATCAATACTACTTTTATGCCTCTGCCTCAGCACTGATCATTCCCCTAATCGAAAGAAAGCCAAACAAGACAGTCACGGTTCTCATTCCTTCCAATTATATATCGTCTTTTTCTCGCAACTTAGACCCGTCGTAACCCTCCCAAACCTCTTTCCTACACCCAGATAAGCCCAAAGTACCTCCTCGCATGCACCGACAAAATTCTCGACGGTATCTCAACCTGTCGCCGTCAGAGCCCGAGAAACTGATACCATCTTCCATTGCTGACGCGTCTACCGAAGCGCAAACCACGAGCGAAGTGGTGCATGGACTTCCCACGTACAAATTTGATTTTGCGGGCAAGAACTATAAGCGGCAATGTGTGTGGGGCCCGTGTCCGGCGAAGGTGAAGATGTGAGTTTTTAAGCCTTTCCCCTTCGATTATCACTTTTGAGTCCTTACACCCGTGCCTGACCTCTCTCGTCGTAACAGCCAAGTGGTGATGCTCATGCTCCTCTTTCAGAAACCAAAGGTCCTCCAACTCATTGGCCGGACTATCATAGGACCCAAAGGCCTGGCCGGCATGTACATAGATTTTGTGGAAGCGTCTAATAAAGATATTGTTTCGGTAAGATTATCATTATGATATTGGCATTGGCAGGCCTTCAATCTGAGCAGTGATTGAGCACAATGGGCATCATCATTCAACATATATTTAACCCATCAAGTAATAACATTCTTGCTCATCCGTTTCTACCTCCACATATTCAACCTCACAACGACCACACACAATCCTTCCCCAAATCACCAACACTTGCCATACCCAGGCCCTCAAACTGTTCGCTGACCCAGATAATTTCCCTGTACTCGTCCACTGCACGCAGGGTAAGGATCGGACGGGTCTGATCACAGCCTTCATTCTCTCGATCCTCGACGTCCCGGAAGGCATTATCGCACGTGATTATGCCCTATCTCAGCAGGGACTAGCAAACGTGTACCAAGAGACTGTCGATAGCATGGCGAGGAAGGGATTGGGTCCCGAGTTTGCAGATGCACCAGAGGAGGTGAGTTTAGAAGTTGGGGCAGAGGGTGCGATGGTAACATGTAATATGAGGGAGATTATGTGTGGAATGCATCGTTGTCTAAATATTCATTCAATAAGCCAATGCTCATTTCCTTTTCAACACTCTGCCTCACCAACCTCACAACACACGTGGTCTCTACCCATTCAACAAAGGCGATACGCAAGACTCTCCAGCACATAAATTCCAAGTACGGTTCCGTGTCCGCTTACTTAACGGCCACTGGATTCGATGGAAAGTGGCAGGAGCGCGTGCGGCAAATCCTGTCACCAAAAAAGGAGGGTTTGACGGAGGTTATGGAAGAGTAGAAGAAGCAGTTATTGCACTGTATTTACTTCGATTCATTTATTTATAAATTTATTTTACAACGAAGAGATTTTCTAAAATAAAGACCAAGCAGCGCAACCAAACTGTAACCTTTTAGTAATACTGTTCAATACATTGAGACAGTACGTGCTGTCCCTCATCCACCACTCGTCTCCACCCAACCTAACCTATCCCCGCGCGCTGCTTGGTCAAGATTATCTTTTCTTGAAACCAAATTTCTTTCTTTCGTAGAATAAGTCTGAATGATGACAAAAGACGTAAAAAAAAAAAAAAAAAAAATAAGCAGTGAGTTTATTAGAAATCCAGAGATAAATTATGTCTTGTTTTGAAAAAGAATATATTCCACACAACTGAAAACAAACAAAAACGTACCCGTCTTTGAAGAGCCCAGGTTAATGATCTTTGGGCATCCTTCGCGGTCCTTCTCAAGCCGTGTACAAGCAACGCAATAGTAGGCGTCACTTACGCCAGGACTTCCGCAGATTACGCAGCGCCCCTGAAAGGATCCAAAGTTGCATTCGTCGCAGATGCGGACCAGAGTCGCCGGGCGTACGTAGCTGCGTAATCGGGGTTGAGAATTTTATAGATCGGGATTGGAATTCATAGTGAGCAAGAGCGGATGAGAAAATAAAAGGCAGCTATTGATGAGAAGAGTCAAATGTAGCTCGCCAAAGGGCAGGATAAGGCCCGTCAACAACACTCACCTGTCGCAAATGACGCACTTGCCGTCGCACTTTTCGCACAAACGGCCAATTGCAATGCCAGGCTGCTTACGGCAAAAGATCAAGTCGGGATGATGCTTTGCCATGGTTTCTGGGAGAAGGTGGCGAACGATGGATCACCCAAGAAACGAAGTTAAGCATTTTTGTGGCGGTTGTTTTTTGTTTACAAATCGAGAACACGTGACAAGAAAGGTCTCGAAGAGCACGTGTGAGCTGATGTCATTCGGACAACCAGCCACCGGAAAAACCCCAGAAATTTTGTCCCCTCCTGCCCTCCTGTGGAGTTTCCGCCGTCTTTGCAATGTCCGATAGCCAAAAATCAAGGAAGCCTGTCAGGTATGTACTAAAGCAAAGCAATTCTCAATCAGTAATGGAATTAATATCTAGTAGCCAACATCCATCATCATATATATGATCCGCCCTTAGGGTGTGGGTCGATGGTTGCTTCGATTTGATGCATTTTGGCCATGCCAATGCTCTGCGCCAGGTATATAGATTTTTTCCAAAAAGCACGCCAATGCTTTTTTTTTTTTTTTTTTTTTTTTTTTTTTTTGCGCGCTTCCTGCCAGTTTGAAGTCGTTTCCATAACCATTTTGGAACATCACAGGCCAAAGCTATGGGTGACTACCTTATCGTCGGTGTGCATTCAGATATCGAGATTGAGAAGAACAAGGGACCCACAGTCATGCGTGAGGAAGAGAGGTGGGGCTTATAGGCAATTCATCCTGAACTTGTTGATCCCAAGGAATAGCGCACACAAACAAATTTGAGTCTTATTTACATTCCAAAGATACGCCGCGGTCGCCGCCTGCAAATGGGTCGACGAAGTTGTCCCGAACGCTCCATATAACACGACGGTCGAGATCCTGGACAAATACAACGTCGACTTCTGCGTCCATGGCGACGATATCACGACCATGGCGGACGGCACGGACTGCTATCAGGCCGTCAAGGATGCCGGGCGATACCGCGAGTGCAAGCGCACGCAAGGTGTCTCGACGACCGAGCTAGTGGGACGCATGCTCCTGATGACCCGTGACCACCACAAGCGGCGAACTTCGGCCGGTTCGTCGTCATTGACGAGCCTGAGCACCGAGGATCTGGGAATATTTAGCTCTGGGGCGACAAAGGCAAGCTCGAACACCGGTGTGTCGCATTTCCTGCCCACGTCCAAGAAGATTGTACAATTCTCCGAGGGAAGGGAGCCCGCGCCGACAGACAAGGTCGTATATGTGGATGGAACATTTGACCTGTTCCATACCGGACATATCGAATTTTTAAGGAGGGCAAAGGCTCTGGGAGATTATTTGCTGGTGGGCGTGCATGACGATCAAGTAAGTTTTTCTCCATGCTTACTGAATCTTGTGAGTCGATTACTGACGTTGAGAAATCATTGTTCGTGTGACAAACAACGAATATTTGTATCGTTTTTCATAGACCGTCAATGCAATCAAGGGAGTCAATTATCCCCTCATGAACCTTCACGAGCGCGTGCTTAGCGTCCTTGCGTGTCGTGTAAGCCTGTTTGCAATTTAGCAAGCTTTTGAAAAAGCACATCCCAGTCTCATAAGTTACTTACTCTGAAACAATAATAATCTGTTCAGTATGTCGATGAAGTGATCATTGGTGCACCTTATAGCGTAACCGAGGGTGTCCTCGGTAAGGTTTACAAGGTCGACATCGTGGCGCATGGTAACACTCCAACAGAGCCGGATCTGGACGGCAAGGATCCCTATGAGGTATGAGTCAGATTGCAGGATTTATGATACGAATCTCGTGGTAAAATGTTCTGATGCATATTGAATTACTGTTTCTTGAATCGTGCATCCATGAAACACACAAAGCTCCCGAAAACGTTAGGGATCTATGCTGAGATTGAAAATCCCAATGCCAGCGTCACAACCGAAGGTATTATTACCCGCATCATTGACCATCGGAAAATGTAAGGCGAATCGATACAAAACCTTTTGCCGTTTTTCCAGTTTTCAATGCCCTTGTTGACTCACGATAAATTATCCTGTTCGAACATGTGATTTCCAACACAGATTCGAAGAGCGTCAGAAGCGCAAAAACGCGAAAGCCCTGCTCGAGGCGGAACAGGAGAAGCTTGAGAAGGAGAAGAGTCCGCTAGTTTAAAGGGAAAAAAAAAAAAAGAAAAAAAAAAAAAAAAAAAAAAAAAAAAAAAAAAAAAAAAAAAAAATTTTTTTTTTTTTTTTTTTTTTGATATGCAAGTATATAGATAAGCGAGAGCGGTCAGCAAGATAATAAAGTATAGGTTGGAACCAAAGGCAAGGTTGGTTAACCTGCCCGATGCCCGATATAGGAAATGTGTGACAGCCACTCCCCTTTCGAGAAAATTGTCAATGAAGCGCGATTTGCGATTTGCTTACATCCGCCAAGCCCGCTTCTCATTCATAAACACTGCTCCCCCCCCTCGCCTCCTCCATCTCCCAAATCACTCCCACAAACATGTCCGCCCCCGCCTATCAATATCCCGCGTCCCAGCAAGGCTACAGCACCCCTCCACCCCCTCCGCCCGGCTACAACTACCCTCCCCCGCCCCCTCAACAAGGAGGCTATGGCCAGCCAGGAGGCTATGCTCAACAAGGCTATGGTCAGCCACAGTACGGCCAGCCACAGTACGGCCAACAAAACTACTATCAACCAACGTAAAGTATCCGAAAGAAACTTTTTTCTCTCTACGCTACGTTCATCTTCTGGAGGATCTTGATCTGTTGGCTGAACTTTTTTGATCTACAGCCCGCAACCCTCGACCGTGGTCGTTCAACAGCAGCCGCAACAGCAGAACAATGACGCATGCTGCTGGGGATGGTACGTTTGATTTGTCTTTGTTTCTTTTTACGCGGTTCATATTAGCGCTACTGCAGTTTCATTATTATTATTATTTTGCTTTTTGCTTTTAATTTTCTTGAATCTCTTATTGATTTTTTTTTTTTTTCTTTTCCAAATACAGTCTTGCAGCCTGCTGCATTTGTTGTGCGCTAGAAGAGTTGTGTTAATGGTTAACCCCAGAGAGAAAAAAAAGTCTTTGTGGGTACCATTGCGTTGGAGCATAATGACAATAGACATTATTTTGGTCAATTGAGTTGTGTATTTGTTCAAACTTTGTAATGTATATTTGTTTTGTTTTGTTTTTTTTTTTTTCCTCATTTGCCTTTTTTTTTTTTTTTTTTTTTTTTTATTTATTTTCCCAAACGATATCAAGACTTTTTTTTTTTTTTTTTTTTTTTTTTTTTTTTTTTTTTTTTTTTTTTTTTTTTTTTTTTTTTTTTTTTTTTTTTTTTTTTTTTTTTTTTTTTTTTTTGCCAAGGCTGAGTCTATCTAAATTCAGCTTAGGGTATAATTATATATCCTTACTGTTAAGAAAAGGAACCAGATCGTCTCACGTTCCGATGTGACATGGAATTCTCTACATTCTCGTGGTGTCACTAGCTCGTTTTTTTCCAATGAGGAAACCCAATCACCGTTAAATCGGACTGTTTCGCTTCGCGCTGCCATATTAGTAATGATAAACCGACTTCAGCTCGTTCCCAAACCAAGTCATGACCAAGCGCCACTGCTTGTTTGTTATGCCTTCACGACATAAAATTTCTTCAACATGATGCTTGCCGTTGAAATAATAAGCGACCCTATAGCAGTGGGTGTATGTCATTGGGAGGAAAGGGGAGGGGGGGGG
>RBNK01001147.1:0-17370 GCA_003990785.1 Endogone sp. FLAS-F59071 | reverse complement strand
TTACATTACATTCACTATATAATACACTTTCCTGCTAGTCACCCCACCCAAGCCGCTACCGCATAACCCGCTAAGACCCCTAAGATATGCTACAGTGAATATTTTGCTGTTAGAATATTTTAGTCCGCCACACTAGATAGTCAAGAATATCTTAGCAAAGATTATCAATCAAGAAGTATCATGAGACCATTATCTTGATAGTACCCTTTTCGCAGTTCAAACTATTCGACAAGCCTTAATGAAATTCAGCCCCTTCGAGCTTGTATATGGGAGATTGCCAAACTAAGAATTCCACCACCCTGAAAAAGATAGCGGAATGTATGATGATTGTTTATAAGCTTATATCACATAAGATATCAGCAGATTACAATTAATCTGAAAAAAGGCATTGGTGTTCATTGACAAAGCACAGGAGAGACAATGAATAAACCAAAATAGGAAGGCGAATGTAACCTCCTTACATATCGGAGATCAAGTCCTCATATATCGGAATATCATAGAATCTTCATAGTCGATTAAATTACAACCGAAGTGGAAAGAACTATACTATATACAAGCTATAAAAGAAAGTACAATTTGTCTTAGAAGACTCAATGGTTCTATCCTCCCTACCTCAGCTACCAAAGCAAGATCAAGATATACCATACCAAACAGATACAACCACAGAAAGAATATAGAAAAAGCAATCAAGGAAGCACTGATGAGAGAGCTAAACTCAATTGACCTAGTTCCTCTAGATGAAGAGAGAGACCTCAAAAAACTCCTCATTCTGATGCGACAGTATTATAAATAGCTATATAATCAGAGCTGAGTTACTAATATCACAATCAGGTTCCATTAAAGATATGCTTACTATCTCTGACACCATTTATAGAAACAGGAGATGCTATTGTCAAAATTTGAAAAAGACATAGCCGACAGGACCTATGCACTCTTTTTTGGATACGAATAGGTTTTATCTAGGTTCTATGGAAAAACTATTAACATTATCAAACTTACATATATAGAGATTGCTCAAATTCACTAGGCCATTGAGAATAAAATTACCATGCTTTTATCTAGTCTCGAGGATAAGACATTCCTAGTTGAGCTCCCAGATATAACAGCTAACTCTCAACTTGACTGATTTTTATGAATTTAGTACTATGTTCAATTTGTAGTTACTGTGACCTCTACCCTCTTCCATTTTTAGTTAGTATCATTTTTAGCAAGTGATCTTACTACTAGCAACAAATGTAGTTTTTAGTGATTGATCTCATTTTTGTTAACAAAATATTATTTGCAGTTATCAAGTTAAACTTGTAGCAAAGCCTTTATTATTTCATTTAGCTCTATCAATTTTGTATAAATACCTCCTCTATTTCTATCTAAATAAATCAGTTTGCATAGAATCTTAAAATATCTCAATATCAGTTATAGTAAAGCCTGAAGAGCACAGCATATAGCTGTAGTAAGAATATACAAAGGGAGATATCATGTCTGACACTCTAAGTATTCTCACTTGGTATATATGAACGAATAACCATTTTTAGTATATTTGTCATATTAAGATAAATTATTTTTTTTAGCTATTTTAATTAAAAAAATTAATATTATAGTAAATATCTTTCTAAGACTAAAAAGTAATTTTTAAAAGAATATTGTAACAAATGTACTAATAACCAGTTATTTGTTCATTTATTTGTTAAGAATGCTCAGAGTGTCAGATGTGATATCTCCCTTTGCGTATTCTTACTACAGCTTCATACTGTGCTCTTCAGGCTTTACTATAACTAATATTGAGATATTCCAAGACTTTGTGTAAACTGATTTATTTAGATAGAAATAGAGAGGGTATTTATACAAATTTGCTAGAACTGAATGAACAAAATAATAAAGACTTCACTACAAGCATAACTCAATAACTTTGAATAATATTTTGTTGATAAAAATAAGATCAGTTGCTAAAAACTACATTCATCACTGGTGGTGAGATTGCTTGCTAAAAATGATACTAACTAAAAATGGAAGAGTACAGAATGTTATACTTAGTAACTCCTAAATCAAGTGTAGTACAAAATTTATGAAAATCAGTTAAGTTGGGGGTCAGCTATCACATCTAGGGGCTCAACTGGGAATGTCTCATCCTCAAGACTAGATAAAAGTATAGTGATTTCATTTTCAATAGCCTGGCAAATTTAAGCGATCTCTACATATGTAAGTTTGAGGATGTCAATAGTTTTTTCATAGAACCTAGATAAAACTCATTTATATCCAAGGAAGAGTGCATAGATCCTGTTGGCTATGTCTTTTTTAAATTTTGACAATGGCATCTCCTGTTTCTGTAAATGGCATCAGAGATAGCAAGTGCATCCCTAATGGAACCTGATTATGACATTGGTAACTCGGCTCTGATTATATAGCCATTCATAATACTGCTGCGTCAGGATAAGGAGTTTTTCAGAGTCTTCCTCTTTGTCCAGGGGAACCAGGTCAATCAAGTCTGGCTCCCTTATCAGTGCTTCCTTAATTGCTTTTTCTATGTCCTTTCTGCAGTTACATTTGTTTGGTATAGTAGACTTTGATTTTACTTCAGTAGACCAGGGTGGGGAGAATGGAACCATTGAGTCTCCTAAGCCAAATTGTACTTTCTTTTATAGCTTGTATATAGTATAGTCCTTCCTACTTTAGTTGTAATTTAGCTAACCATGAAGATTTTACAATATTCTGGTATATGAGGACTTAGTCTCTGATATGTAAGAGAGTTGCATTTGCCTTCCTATTTTGGTTTATTTATTGCCTCTCCTGTGCCTTGTCAATGAACACAGATGCCTTCTTTCGGATTAATTATAACCTACTGATATCTTATGTGATGTAAGCTTATAATCAATTATCATACATTCTGATATCTTTTTCAGGATGATGGAATTCTTAGTTTGGCAATCTTCCATACACAAACTTGAAGGAGCTGAATTTTGTTAAGGCTTGTCGGATGGTTCAAACTGCAAAAAGAGTACTATCAAGATAATAATCCCATGTTGCTTCTTGATTGATAATTTTTGCCAAGATATTCTTGACCATCTGGTTAGTGTGTTCAGTTTGACCATTTCTCTGTAGGTAGTATGATGTTATTCAGATATGCTTGATATGATAAGTTTGTTTGAGTTCTCTGATTAGTTCATTCAGAAACTCCATGCCTCAGTCACTGGTTATTTCCTTTGGTACCCCATGTCAGTAAATAATATTAGTATATAGGAACTTAGCTATCATTTGCACATCTGCATCTTCAACTGCTATCACCTCTAGATATTTTGTAAAGAAATCTACTGTTAAAATGATATATCTTTTTCCCATTAATGTTACTGGCATGGGTCCTATGATGTCTATTCCAATGTGTGAAAATGGCTCAGCCTTGATAGTTGCAGAAGCGGCTCAGGGCATATCTTTTGCTCTTGCTCATTTTTGGCATGTATCATAATTTCGTATAAAGTTGGTTATATCATCTTGCATTCCAGGCTACCATGCTGAATTCCTAAGTCAGTATAAAGTATTGTCCTGGCTTATATGTCCAGATAACAGATAATTATGTACTAATGATAAAATGTTTAATACATCCTTCTTCTGTATTACTAGAATAATATGTCCTTCCTTTTTATAGTATAATAAATTATTCTGAATTTCATACTGTCTGCTGATGGTTAATAAAATGTTCTTTGTCCAATTCTCCATATCTTCTCTAATCTCCCTCCTTGTCAACCAAATCACCAGATTATAGTATAGTATTGTGTTCATTACTGTGCCCCACCTTAGGCATCCAATAGTGGTATTCTACTGAGTGCATCAGCATTTTGATTTATCTTCCATTTTCTGAATTTCACCATAAAATCATATTCTTGAAGTATCATGATCTATTGTACATACATTCTACTTGGATCAGGTCTATTGAATAACTATTTGAGCACCAAATGGTCTGTAATGACTTCAAAATATCATCTAATAAGGTAATACCTAAACCACTTGACTGCCCATACAACTGCAAGGCACTCTAATTTGATTGATTTATAATTTTTCTTAGCACCGTGGGTTCCTCTACTTGCATAACAAATTACTCGTTTTAGGTCTTTGGTATTGTTTTGTAAAAGGATTGCTCCTACTCCTATTGCACTTATATCAGTATAAAGCTTGAAAAGCTTTGTCCAATTTGGTTTTGCCAATACAGGTGTGGTCACTAGAGCCTTCTTTAATGCATTGAGTACCTCTTGCTTGAGTTCATTTTATTCTTCATCAATTTCTACCCAATTGTAACTTTTTATAAGAGTTGCATACAGAGGTTCAGCTAGGCTTGCAAAGTTAGGTATGTATCGATGGTAGTACGAGGCTAGTCCTAGAAAGGCACACATTTCTGTTCAATTTATAGGTCATTTGAATTTAGTGACAACTTCTACTTTAGCTGGATTGGTTCGAATTCCTTTCTTGTTGATAATGTACTTGAGTATTGTGACTTTTTCCATGGCAAATGTATACTTCTTTGATTTTAAATAAAGACCTTTGGTTCTCATTTGGTTGAATACTTCACATAGTACCTTGATGTGGTCTGAGAATATTACTATAAATATTGTAATGTCTTTAATATATACCAGTAATGTTTTTCTAATAAAATCTTCAAATATCTTGGTTATCATTTTCTGAAAGCTTGCTGGGGTGTTTTTGAGTCCAAATAGCATTTGTAAATATTTCCAATAGTCTTGCAGGGTTACGAAGGAAGCGATTTCCTATAATTCTTCATCAAGTCCTATCTGATAATATCTACTAGTTATATCAAGAGTTGTATAGAGACTTGCTTGGATTGGTATTTTCGAAAAGGTATTATTGATTCTTGGTATTGGAAAGGCATCTCCTTTGGTGATATCATTTAGCTTCCTAAAATCAGTATATATTCTTGGGGCAAAGGTTCTAGCTTCTAATCCTTTCTTGGATATGATAATGTTCAGAAATCCCTATAGGCTATCCATTTTGGTGGCTATTCCTCCTTTGACCATATCATCTATTTCTTTTTATTACCATTCAATATATGTGGGTAGTGTTCAGTATGGTGCACATTTGATTGGAGAATACCCTTGGACATTAATGTGATAAAAGTGCTTTGGTGGCTTCAAGTTGATTTCCTCAAAGGTTGTTACAAATATGTCAGAGTATTCATTGATGAGTTCTTTTAACTCCTTCTTTTCTCCTTTGTCGAGCTGTTCTCCAAAAGTATATACCTTCTTATTCACCATTTTGGGTATATGCTTGAGTTCTGTTATGATTTTTACAATGTTTATTCTGGTAGATTCAAACCCTTTGTCTCCTCTAGTTATTTCTTTAAGGTTGGCTACTTCCATAGCCTTGCCTGTCCAGATGGGTATGATTATTAGCTGCACAACTTGATTTCTTTTATAAAGTTTAGCTATATTGAATTGATGTTGATTGATAACTATAATCTTGATTTCACCTGTGTAGTCTATGTCAATGACTCCTACATCAATCATAATTCTGGCGACTGCTAAGGAACTTCTTGGTTTAATTTAACCATAATGTCCTTGAGGTATTTTCATGGCAATTCCCATTCTGACTATACATGATTCTTCTGGTTACAGTTCAATATCCTTAATAGTAGAAAGATCAAATCCAGCAGCTTGTTCACTTTTTCATTCTAAAGATTTGGCCTTCTGGTTGGTTCGTACGATCTACATCATGAAGAATTCTTTTTGCTTATCTTCATTATCACTTTCTATCATTTGCAGGCAGACTCCTTTTTCTAAGTCAACAGGTATTTTATAGTATCATCCTTTCTAGGTGATTTGCATTTTATATATACCAAGGTCGATTACTGCTCGTACTTTCTTTAGCCAGTTATTTCTGATAACGAGATTATAGGATGTAGTGTTGACCACTATTGCTGATACTGAGATAATAAGTTTATCGAAGCAGATAGGTAGTTCGTGTACTTTGCTGAGCGGCATTGTGACATGTCCATCTGTTACTATGATTGTTATAATTATAGCTTCTTCAATCTATCACCCGAGTTAGTCGAGCATCGTTTTACTGATGATGCATCCTCTAGTGCCTATATCGATAATATATAGCATCGTAATTTCCTCAATCTGGCATTGTAAGTATGCTGATAAGTTCTGTAGTTTGTCATCCTCTGATTATTGTACTGCATTGATTTTCACTACTTCATACCTAGGTTGTACATCACTTATCCCTTTTTAGATTTGCTGTCAGAATGTTAGAAATTTGGCAAGTTACCCTATTTTAACCAGGATGGTTATATCTTCCATTTCCTTCTATATATCTAGTGTAACAGACTAAAATATATTAATGGCGAAATACTCAGAGTTGAGCAGGTGCAGAAAATATATTTTAGGGGTCCTAGCAGGTTATGCGGTAGCAGCTTTGAAGAGTAAGGTATTGATGTAAGTGTTAACTAGCAAGATTTTAAGTGCAATCGATTGAATAAAGTATATCTGTTAGAATCTCGAATTATCTCAATTGCTTACTCCTTGAGTAAGGCTTCAGTATCCCTCGAGTTGTCTGTTGTAAGCTTCCTTAGCTTGTTGTAGTCCGAATTTTATTGATAATTGTGAGCAGGGTATTTATAAGAAATTACAAGGTGCTATACAGGCAGCTACCCAGGTTACTACTTGAATTTCTGATTGGCTCGGCTAAATATAAGGTACAAATTGATTAGCTAAGATATAATAAAATGATATATCAGGTTATAATGTAATTGGGTGGCAAAATAATATATTAGATCAAAATACTATTTTAGGTTATAATGTGATTGTAGATCTCAGTAACACTTCAACTCTCAGTAACACTTCAAGTCTCAGTAACACTTCAAGTCACATGACTGTGATCTTACATAATCAAATTATATGTCATCACAAAATGTTTCATTACATCTCCTTCCTTTCTGTGAGTTAGACTTCTAGATATAGTTCTAACTCGGAGAAATCTCTTTGTAACTATTTTACCTCTTCCTCTAGCTCCTTTATTTCATTCTGCATCAGTTGATATAGTTGGTATGTGCTACACCGAAAGTGGTTCAAAGTACTAGGCTTGTACTTAAATAGTTGATAAATTCGTTCAGCCATTTTTGTGATATAGGCAGGGAGTGCTCCTTTGAGAGCTCATTGACAGATTTCCCTATCCTTCTGGTTCCAGATATATTCAACTTCCTCATCCCAGAGTTGTGTGATTTGGTAGTATTCCTTCTATTCATTGATTTGTACCAGGTGTTGCCTCCTTTGAATATTGCATACAATCGATCAGGTCTTCTGTAAGGTCAATCCTTCTATCTCCTCAAGGTCTTCCAGAGGTTCTATATGTTAGTAGGCCTCAATCAGGCTGACTTGGACTTCATAGAAGTTGTTCCAATAGGGCATGATATTTCTTGAGATGGTTTTGATAGACAGTATAGGGTAAGATCATTCCTATCGTTTTTTGTAACTGATACGTAGTTCCTTTTATACTCGCAATGTAGTATGGTCCTTCCCACTTTGAGTCCAATTTTACTGACTATGAAGATTCTACTATATTCCAGTATAATAAGACTTGGTCACCAATCTTCAATCTCTCGGTTTCCTTGTGTTCTTTATTGTAATTCTTCTTTTGTTGATCTTGTGCAATGGCAATAAATTCTCTTACCTTGTTTCGGACATTGTGTAATTCTTGAATTTCTTTTATTACATGATGCTCGATTTGCATTTCCCAGGAGGTGTGGCTGGGTTCTGGGGTGGTCATTACTTAGTCTACTAGCTGATGAGCTTTTCTTCTATAAGCGAGCTCAAAAGGGGTGAACTTTGTTATTTCTTGTTTCATTGTTCATAGTGCAAATAAGGTGGAAGGTAGGTATAAGTTCCAATCTCCTCCTTGTAATTGTACTACTTTAGCAATCATGTTCTTGATAGTTTGATTCATCCATTCGGTGAGTCCATTTCCTTGAGGATGGTAGGCAGTAGTCTTTATCTGGCAGATCCCGAAGTGTTGCATCAATATCTACATGAATTCATTAATAAATTCAGTCCCTTGATCGGAGGTCATTTCATAGAGTATTCCGTGGCAGTAGATAATATCTTCATAGATAAAGGGTGCAATATTAAGGGCATCTGCAAGGGGCAATGCTCTTGCCTCAGGGTACTTGGTTAGGTAATCTACTGCTACTACGATGTATCAATTTCCCTAAGTGTTCTTGATAGTGGTCCAACAATGTCTATTCCAATATGTTTGAAGGGTCCTCCAGGTACAATCGGTTGTAAGGTCTCGACTTCCTTTCCTCAGCACCTCTTCTGGCAAGTGTCGCATCTCCTGATATATTCCCTAATATCTTCAAACATATTCTTCCAATAATATTTTTCTGATAATTGTTGATATGTGTTATCTATGCCTATGTATCCTGCCAGCTGATGGTCATGAGAGACCTGAAGTACCATCTGCCTTTTATATTCAGGAACTACAAGTTGTATCTATCCTCTGTGTCATCAGTAAAGTATATTATTCTTGATAAAATAGTTAAGTGCTGTTGTCCATATAAGCCATTGATCATTTTTGTTCATTGTCCCAGTAAAGGTTAGGTTACTGAGGTAATTCAAATATCCGTTATAGAGTTTAGTGTCTATTGGGTAAGTATATTCTTTTTGGTTTGGGGTGTCAATCTTAGATAAATTGGAGTAGGCATGAGAGGATATCCACATTCTGATGATTCTGTTCTTTTCTATATTGTGTCATGAAGTCATACTTCTGCAGTATAGCTAGCCATCATGCATACATTCCTGTCTGATTTGGTTTATTCCAAAGCTATTTGAGGGCTGAGTGGTCTGTTATCAAGGTGAACTGTTTTCTAATCAGGAAGTAGTGGAAGTGTTATATAGCCCAAACGACTGCTACGCATTCCAGCTGGGTAGCTCTATAGGAAGATTCTGCTCTATGGGTAGCTTGTCCTGTATAAGCAATCACATGTTCTCCATCTTTATCATCTTGTGCCAAAATTACTCTGAGTCCGAATGACAATGCATCTATATATAGCTTGAATACTTTTGTAAGATCTGGTCTTATCATAACTGGTGCATGGGTAAGTGCTTCCTTGATTAGGTTGAAGGCAGTTTGTGTAGCTAACGTCCATTCCTATGCTCTTCCTTTTCTTTGCAACATGTGCAGTGGTGCAGTAATTTCGGAGTAATCAGGAATAAACCTTTTATAGAACTGGACCAGTCTTAAGAATCCTCGTAAGGTTATCTTATCTTGTGGAGTTGGAAAGGCCTTGATAATTTTAGTCTTCTTTGGGTCTGAGCAGATTTCTCCTCCATCGATTATAAATCCGAGGTATTCAATTTTCTTTTGTTCAAAGTAGCACTTTGTTGGCTTGATCCTTAATCCATGTTTTCTGAGTTGTTCAAATACTTCCTTCAGGATCACCATGTGTTCTGCAAAGTTCTCTGCATAAATGTTAATGTCATTGATGTATACAATCATTCCATGTCCAATCAAATTGTAGAAGATCTCATTCATTGCAGCCTGGAAGGTGGCGGGTGCGTTGCAAAGTCCAAAGGACATTCTTGTGAATTTGTACTATCCAAATGGTGTAATAAATGCTGATTTCTCCTGTGCTTCAGGCGTTATTCCGATTTGGTTATATCCTGCCCATAGGTCCAAGGTTGAGTAGATTTGCGCCTTTTTCAACATGTTTTGTAAGTCTTTTGAGTGCAGAATTGGATATGCATACTTCTTGGTGACTGAGTTCAATTTGTAATAATCAATAACCATTCTCTATCCATCTTTCTTTGGTACTATGCTGATAGATGATACCCAAGGGCTTTTTGATCATACAATTACTCCTGACTCCAGTAATTCTTGAATATACTTTCATACAAAGTCATGATAATTGGCTGGTAATCTATAGGGTGCTTGTTTAATTGGTTTGGTGTCTCCTATGTCAATATGATGAGTGAAGAAGGCTTGGTTTGGTAGATCCTTGAAACTGATCGCGATGATATCCTTATACTCCTTCAGTAGATCTTGTAACTGCTTCTTCTGATTTGGTAACAGGTTTTCATTGAGGGAGTAGATGTGCTTCTTGGCATTTTCCTGGTCATCCAGTCTTTCTATTATCACATTTGCCTGTCTAGTTGATTCAAATCCTTTTCTTCTATATCATGTTTCTTCTAAGTTTTCCACTTCTTTCAAAGGTTGCTGTTCACACTTGACAATTACCATTTGGGCGATTCGATCTCCTTGGTATACCTTGAATTGACTGTGGTTATGGTTTACTAGTCCAACCTCAATTTCTCCTCTATAGTCTTCATCTATTAATCCGGGGAAAGCTCCTATTCCAGAGTTGCGGTAGAGTCTACTTCTTGCCCATACTTGCGCACATTGTCCAGGTGGTAGGGCAATAGCAATTCCAGTTTTTATGAAGGCTGATGATTTTGGTTCTAGGGTGTAGTCTTCATCTGCATATAGGTTGTATCCTGTGGCTCCTTCAGTTTTTCTCTTTAGTATGATTATGCTTTCTATCAGTTTCTTGACTTGAGTTGCTATCTCCCTTTCTTCAACCGTTAATACTTCTTCAAAAGTGGGAACATTTGGTTTTTTCCACTGTTCGTAGGTTGTGTCCTGAGGTAAGTTTTGCCACAAGTCCTTCCACCACCAATAGCACATGCTGATGCATTCATCAGGGTAAATTATTTCTTCCAGTGCAATAATTTCTTCTTCTGAGTCTGAGTTACTTTCTTCAATTAGGGTAGGTCTATTGTCTTCATTATCTTTCTGGAATAAGGCTCTGACTTCAGTAGATATTTGAGTAGTGTAAACTTTATTGCTCCATTCCTCAGATACTTCCTCATCTTCATTCTCTTCGAGTACTGTCTGTTCTTGTTCTTGGTCATGGCATTCCTTCCAAGTCCCATGGTAATTGATATCATATGGTTCATCTGGATATCTGACCCAGTTTTCGCATTCCCAAAGGTCATAGGGATTGACTTCATCCCAATAGCATCCTTGCAGGTAGATGTTGTGATTTCCCCAAAGACGTCCTTTGCCGATGTGTCCAATATTTATCCAAAAACAGTCTCATACTTCTTCAGTATTATCTGCGAATGGGTGAGGGTTCTCTCCATTATATGGCCCATGATTCATTGAGGGTGGAGTCCTTCATTGGGTCTGTGACAATCTTGGTTTCTTGATTCTTTTCTCAGTTGGCAAATGTATCTCCAAGGTGTCTTGGTAAGGTATCAACTTTGTATTGCTGCAGGTGCACATCATCTCAGCACAATAGATGCATTGCTCACAGAATGAGTATCTAGTATTCCTCATATTGTACTTGACCAACTGGTTTTTCTCTAAAGGCATCAGGTGGCGATATTCATTATGGATTACTATGTTTGCTTCTTCTTCTTCTACCATGTTGAGGTGCGCCTGTCCAGGGGTTATTTCTTTATCTGTGTCGCTTTCATCTTCTGGTCTCTAAGTGAGTTTCGGTACTACTCCTTTCTGAATATCCAGAGGTATGCTGAACTTTCTTCCATGGTTGATGAAGATTAGCCTTTGTGCATCCAGGTCAATTCTGGCTTTAGCTTTCTTCAACCAGCTGTTGCCTAAGATAGCATTGTAGGATTGTGCATCAGTGATGACCATTCTGATGGGAATTATTTCTGTTCCAAACTGGACTAGTACTTCTCGGAGTACTCCTAAAGATATGCTGCTTTTTCCACTTGCGACGACCAAGGTAGAGGTAGCAGGTTCATCAATATCCTATCCCAGGCAATCTAAGAAATGCTTGGCAATGATACTGACTCCTGCTCTAGTGTCGATAATAACTGAGCATGCTAATCCTCCAATGTTGTATTGTGCATAGGTGGATGAGGTATAGGTTTGCTTCTCTTGTTCTTCAGCGGTGTTAACTTCCTCGAATCAGATAGTTGGTTTGGTTTCCGTAATTTGAGTCTTTACCTTCTACTTTGTTGATGATGCGATCTGGAAGAGTTATTTAAAGGTAATGTTAGCCTTTTGACTGGCAATGTCTTACCATAGGTTATATTCAAATTCTCTAACCCTCCTAGGCTTCTTCTCTTTATTTTCTTCCTAATTAGTCATTTCTTCATCTCCAGTGGTTGAAATAACTGTCTTGCCAGGTTGCATTATTTGTTTGAAGGCTTTGTCCCATTGATCCTCATTCAACTGTTGCCTTTGTGTTGGCTTCTTAGGCTTTTCGATAACAACCTTAGGTTCCTGGATCAGTTTCTTCCTTGGATAGGGAGTCTTCCTAGTAGTAGTGCAGCTGACTGCTTCGACAGAGTAGGCTTTCAGGTATTCTTCGCTAAATTCTTTATCTTCTTCTTCAATTTCTTGCACTACGTTGGCATAGTTGGCCTTCTTTTCTTCTTCTTTCTCCCATCCTTCCTTCCAACTTCTAGTTCGACAATCCTTAGCAAAGTGACCACATCTTCCACAGAGGAAACAATTCATTTCAGTCTTATTGCGTTCTTTGGCAATGAAGGTCCCTCTTGGTTGCCTATTCTGGTGGATCACCTTAGCTTCAAGATCGGCTATGTGTGCTGTTATTTCTGAGAACATCTTGGTAATCTTCTCCATTTCATCCTCATGTGTTGTCTTTCCCATTTTTGCTATGACTGTCGGTTTGATAGTATCCTCTTCAGATGGTTTGGCTGATGCAGATACCATTTGAACTACGGGTATTCCAGTGCTGAATTTCCTGTGTAAGTCTTGTGGTAACTTGTCATATAGGGATGCCGAATGTCCTACTTCAGTGTCCCAAAAGGCCTGTGCCATCCTAACTTTCTTGTCCATTCTTTGAGGGCTAAACCTCTTGATATGGCATTGGAGATCTGCGGGTAAGCCATTCATGAACACCATTTCTTGCACAACTGGGCTGGTTTCTCCACAGAGTTGCATATACTGATCAATGGTGGTGACTCAGTCTTCTGGGTACTGGTTGATTAACATCTTCATATTAAATAACTGTTCCTTGATTGACTCTCGCTTCTGTTCAGTAAAGTACTTCTCCTCTAACCAGGCTCTTGTAACATCCCAATGAGCAGTGGCCACTGCTGCGGTGGTGGCTGCGTTTCCTGCTGCTGTGGTAGCTGTGAGGAGTAATCCTCCTAATCCGGTGGCTGCTATGTCTGTCAAGGCCATATAGTATGCTTCTCTTGCAGGTCCTCTAAGTTGGACAGCTAGGATAGGGATCCATTGAGTGCTGACTGTTCCTTTGGCTGTAAAGTAGCTTTCCAAATCATTCAGAAATTCTCGAACATATTCCTTAGTATATCTATAAAAGGTAGGTAGTCTGTCTGTCATAGTTTCTTTGTCTTCCTGAGGTCTTCTCCTAGGTAGTTGTAATAATACAGGCGGTGGCAGTGGTAGTGCCGTTCTTGCTTTTGTCTTCCACTATGGGTTTCAGCAAGTTCGGTTACACAATATAGGTAACAAATCGGTCGAGGTGTCAATTGATTTCCTGCCAGTCAGCACCAATTGTAATGGACTAAAATATATTAACAGCGAAATACTTAGAGTTGAGCAGGTGCAGAAAATATATTTTAGGAGTCCTAGCAGGTTATGCGGTAGCGGCTTTGAAGAGTAAGGTGTCGATGTAGGTGTTAACTAGCAAGATTTTAAGTACGATTGATTGAATAAAGTGTATCTGTTAGAATCTCGAATTATCTCAATTGCTTACTCCTTGAGTAAGGCTTTAGTATCCCTCGGGTTATCTATTGTAAGCTTTCTTAGCTTGTTGCAGTCTGAATTTTATTGATAATTGCAAGCGGGGTATTTATAAGAAATTACAAGGTGCTATACGAGCAGCTACCCAGGTTACTACTTGAATTTCTGATTGGCTCGGCTAAATATAAGGTACAAATTGATTGGCTAAGATATAATAAAATGATATATCAGATTATAATGTAATTGGGCGGTGAAATAATATATCAGATCGAAATACTATTTTAGGTTATAATGTAATTGTGGATCTTAGTAACACTTCAACTCTCAGTAATACTTCAAGTTTCAGTAACACTTCAAGTCACATGACTGTGATCTCACATGATCAAATTATATGTCATTACAAAATGTTCTATTACACTAGACTATATTTCTTAGATTTCCATAGTTTGTGTTCCTTGTTTCCTTTGCTCATAGGTACTTTGGATATTGGTATATCTTCTCAGATAATTTGGTTCACTTCTTCTTCGAAGAGCTTGTCTTGTTCATTACTATCAAATTCGCATTCTTGTACTTATTGAGCTATTCGCGGAGTTTTCATTGTGTATGGAGATCCTGCTTTCTTGGGTTGTCCAGGTTTTCATTTTTCTTGTGTAGCTAGGAATACTTCTACTTGGCTATACTTATCTTTATTATCAAAATCTTCTTCTTCAAAGGTGATGATGTTTATCTAGATCCATCCTTGAGTTTCTAGTCAAGCAATTCTGCTTATTTCCATCATGCATCTTGAGGTGTAGTGCTCTTTTTCTCTATGTCTCTTATATACTCTTGTGTCTGGCTGAGTGTAGTCTCTTGATATATGCCCATCTTGATTACACCTAAAACACCTTAAATTGCTGATTGGATATGCATTTGATTCTGTTGTAGGGGTTGAGTTTGTCATAAATCATTGAACTGGTCGCTGTGCATCGATTTGCCTTTTAAGATCCGATATATGTACAGTTATCTTGCTTATCTGTTCAATGAGATTGTCTATGGCTGGGTCCTTTCGTGAAGCTGCCCCCCAGTTGACTGTTGCTGGTGCGATGGTAGATATAACTGCTGGTGCTGTATGGGGTTCTTAGAGGTTGCTTGGCAAAATCTACTGTATTATATCTTGATCTGGGTTTCGTGCAGCCCAATATCTTTATATATAATTCATTTTTTATATATGATTTAGTCCAACTGGGCTGAAGTGTACTTGGAGAGCAATTTCCTAGTAAAGTCTATTCATGAAAGACTGCTCTATGATAAGATTCTAGTTGGCTACCAGATATCCTACAAGGTCTACTGTATGTCAGATTTTTGTATAGAAGATGAGGGGACTTTCGTTTATTCCTTGATACATTGATGCTAGCTGATCCTTCATACTTTACTATATGTCAGTGGTATGGTAGGTATCTCTTAACTATACAATAGTATTAGTAAAGGTTACTGTAGTGTTAGCTTCTGCATTTACTCCTCCTGCTCCTATGTTAAATCCTCTATTTACTACTGTAGCGAGTGCTGCAGCATCATATGCAATCTTGGCAGATCTTTATAAAACTGCTTCTAGGATGTTTACTTTGCAATGTTGTTGAACTGTTGAATTGTATTATAAACCTACAAATCTTTGATGAACTTGATTACTGATTCAGCTGGTACATAACCAGTGAAGGTTGATGGTCTTTCTGTTATTTTATATGTATTGTTTTCTAGTTTGTCATCTGTTTCATCATCGGATGATTCATAAAATAATGCTTATAGGTCATCACTAAAATCGATAGCTGATTCATTGTCTGATGATAACCCATCATGCACTGTAAGGAAGGTAATAGATTCTTTTGTCTTACTATAGTTGCTGTCTGAAGGGTTAGGTATAATAAATTCTTCTTCTTTGGAGCTGAAACTGTTTGGTAATCTTCTTCATATGAAAAGCAGGGGTGTCCTTCAGTGGTCCATTTTGAATGATACTGTCTTCTACTATGGATATGCTGTCATTACTTAAAGAGGTAGTTCGGTTCTACTTGAATGAGGATGTGAGAGTCAGTCTTTCAATAACTCTCCTGCCAGTCAGTACTAAGATGTGACAAATATACTAATAACCAGTCATTCATTTGTTTGTTTGTTGAGAATACTCAGAGTGTCAGATGCGATATCTCCCTTTGCATATCCTTACTATAGCTTTGTACTATGCTCTTTAGGCTTTACTATAACTGATATTGAGATATTCCAAGACTCTATACTGTTGAAATTTGATCTTTGAATGTGTGTGTTTGGAGTAAAGAGTGCATTGGCTTATGAAGCCAATATGCGTGTATTTATTAATGCTAAATTATGATTGGTCGATACAAACAAAGATCGTCTAAGCTATAATTGAGTGATGTATGATCGATCGTTGATGCATCGATCATTGATAGGAGAGATATAATAAGCTAGTAATTACAATACTTCCCCTGCTTGATATATCTCAATAAAATAAATAAATAAAAAATAAAAGAATAAAAATAAAGTGTTCGACTGTATATCACAAATGTCATCCATGAAGTACATTCACTGCAAATAATTATATATAAAATACTACTTGAGTGATAAGAATGATGTGATAAAGAACATAAAATTTTTAAAGAAATAATGTTAGTTATGTAAGTCCATTTTTGCGATCAACATTTCAAGTCTTGGTCGCGCAAGTGGCTTGGTTAATGTATCAGCAATCATTTCATCTGTCGCCATGTAAACGATATCTATCACCTTTGATTCAACTTTCTCTCGAATAAAGTAGTACTGAATGTCGATATGCTTTGATCGAGCATGATTAATTAGATTTTTGGCGAGGGCGATTGCTGATTGATTGTCTTCAAATAAGGTTGTTGCATGATTCGGCAAATATCTTAGCTCATCTAATAGAGTGCATAGCCAAATAGCTTCCTTTGTCGCATGAGCTAATGCCATATATTCTGCCTCAGTTGTTGATAGGGCAATGGTTGCATGGCATTTGCTTGACCAGCTGATGGCTCCTCCTGATAGGTTGAAAATATATCCCGTAGTTGATCATCGTGTGTTAATGTCTCCTCCCCAGTTAGTATCGCTGAAACCAATCAGTCTTAGATCCTGATCACGTCCAAGGTATAGCTTATAATTGGCTGTTCCTTTAATATATCTTAATAATCGTTTGAGGGCATGGTGATGTTCTTGCATTAGATTGGCTGAAAATTAACTGATGATGCTGACAGCAGCAGCTAGATCAGGTCTCGTCCCGATCATCAGGTACATTATGCTGCCGATCATTTGTCTGAATAGACTTTAGTCTACGGATTTTCCTCCTTCAGCTTTGAGTTGAATAGATGGATCAAGGGGTGTGCTGATTGGCTTGGCGTCCGTCATGTTAAACCTTGTAATGATTTGATTGGCGAAGTGGCTTTGATCAATTGTGATCGTGTGTGTTTTTTGATCACGCATGACTTGAATACTCAAAAAATGTTTAATTTCGCCACAGTCCGTCATATTGAATGCGTTGCTAAGTTCCGCCTTGAATTTGTTCATCGTTTCCATCGAATCAGCCAGAATTAGTAAATCGTCGACATATATGGCAATAATTATCAGCGATTGATATTGATCGTCTTGTCTTCTCTTTAGATAAATGCTATGATCTGA
>RBNK01001146.1:0-17375 GCA_003990785.1 Endogone sp. FLAS-F59071 | reverse complement strand
TGGTACAGGCACAATGTATAATAATAATGGTATGCAGGAGACGCGATTTTGTTTACAAAAAAAAGAGACGCGTTTACGTATAGCCTGGGTCAAATTGTGACGTCAACAACAAATCGACGTATACTGTACATTGCCAAAAAACCGGGTTTGCGCTCACCCTGGCTGGCCACACTGGCGACTTTGTTGCAGCACGCCCCATATAATACTTAACAGTATAGACCTTCAAATGGCATAATGTTGTTTGAGTGAAATAAGTACTTATGCAAGGGGTTCAGAAAAATTTGCTATAGAGAATGGAAGTAACAAAATAATAGTAAGAGTAGAAGTGATAGAACAATAGTAAGAGTTCCACTCTCACTATTGTTTTGTCACTTCTACTCTCACTATTGTTTTATTACTTCCACTTTCACCATTCTGTCACTTCCATTCTCACCATTGTTTGGTCACTTCCACTCTTACCTTTATTCTATTACTTTCTTCTACTTACTATTGTTCTATTGCTTCTAGTAGCAGAATTGTAAGGGGGTTTTTCCTTAACCGCCTGTGAGGAAGTGTCTGATGATACTAATCCACGTTGGACTTAGGAATCTCTGAGTATGTTGCAAGGTTTCTAAGGTATCAAAAGTACTTTGTTTCTTTATATGAATATTAATTAGGATTTCAGACTTATAGTCTTTAGCGCTCTTGATATGTGTAGAAAGGGGGTAAGATCTTTAGCTTTCAAAGGAATCTTGAGTGTGTACTGCTATTGAACTGAAGTTTATTGAATAAAGATTTGAGAGATATTTATACAAATTCTCGAGGTACTATATAGGTAGCTGCCCAGGTTACTACTCGGAATATAATTAGTTATATTATATTTAATTTATAAGTTCTATTCATTATTAAATAAGATATCAATGATGTTGATAGTATCAACAGTGTTGATAATTTCGGCGATGTGGATGGTATCCACAGTGTTGATAATTTCGGCAGTGTGGATGGTATCTACAGTATTGATAATTTCGGCAGTGTAGATTTCTTTTTCTGTGTCCGATCCAGATATAGAAGTATTAGTTTCTTCTTCAATGCAGTTGTTATCTACTAGGTAATTTCCTAAGAGGTAAAGTAATAATGTTTCTTCTTCTATATTCTACAAGTTTTCCCATTGGCATGAGCTCAGATTGCCAAGGTGTTTCAATACAAATGGCCAATATTGGAATATATTGAAGGTCCTTTTAGCCATGTGTCTCTCCCAAGGGTTTAATTCTAGATATTTGGTGGATTCTCATTTTGTCAGTTCTTGATGGTTTTCTTGCCTTAGTTATAAGGCATATCCCATTTGATAGTAGCTTCTGAATTGTCTGGCAATGTTGTTGAATTGGTGAATGCTAATATTCCTTTTTGCGAATTCCACTATATCGATAGTATCCTCTTGGGTTACTCTAGTATATAGTTGTAGTGGTTCATTATGTTAATTAATAATTGCATTTTCTACTATATTCTTGATCTGTTCATAGTTTAGTCTAAGTGGGGTTGATCATCTGGCAATATTTCTTTGCTACAGTTGAGTCAGATAAGGTTCTTAAGTTCTTTGGTTTTGGCAGCTGATGGCAGGCATATTTGTTTGCTGTGTTTCTGCAAGTGTTTATTACTGCTTTTATATATATCACTCTTACAACTCTTCCCTCTTTGAGAAAATAGCGTCCACACTATTTCTGTAAGGACTTATGATATTTTTCCAGTGCTTCATCTGCATTTGTCAGATTGCTAAGTGGTTCCCATATTGCATCATGTAAGGGGTATCCTTTCCACTTGATTAGGTATTGTAGTGTCGATCTGTTACCTTGTTTGGTAATCTGTTGATCTAAGATTTCTTCTACTTCGAATTCTTCTGTGTTATTGACCAAAACCGGTGCAGGTGGTATAACTTGTTTGTTCGGAAATAGATCATTGTTATTTGGTATATAATATTTCAGTAGTGATATATGAAACATGGGGTAAATCTTCATTGTCAATGGTAACTCCAGTTTGTAAGCAACAGCTGATATTTTTGCGATAATCTTGAATGGTCCGAGAAACTTGTTCTGAAGTTTCTTTGAAGGTTGATTAGATAACTGTCGCAATGTAATATGTCTTGAGGATAGTAAGACCATTTCATCTATCTCAAATGATTCTTTACGCCTTTTTTTGTTTATGTATCTTGTCTGTTGTACTTGTGCTTCATGAATTGCATTCTGTGCTTTGGTCAGCAGATTGATCATTCGTGTGGTAAAGTCATCAACAGCTTGTACTATTGATTTAACCTTTTCTAGTAACAAGGTTACTGGTGTCAGCAGGTGATAGCTATAATTTAGGAAGAATGGCAATAGTTTCGTTGACTTTTGCTGAGCATTATTATATGCGAATTTAGTGGCAGTTAAGTATTTGTCCTAATCATTCTGTTGATAGTTGATATAAGTTCTAAGCATTTGTTCCAATGTTTGGTTCATGTGTTCTGTTTGTCCGTCAGTCGAATAATTCCATAATATTGGGTAATACGTATCAGTTCTTGATAGTTATATCATTGAGTTGTCGATAGTCAATGCATATTCTAATTCTATTCTTCTTTTTGACAAATATAATAGGTACTCTGAAAGGTGATGTACTAGGTTAAATAGATCCTCGTTCAATTAATTCTTCTAGAGTCTTTTTGAGTTCTTATAACTCTGGTCTGGATAATTGATAAATTTTCTTGAATGGTGGTTCTGCACCAGGTATTAGGTCAATTCAGTGATCAATACTTCATTTTGGTAGTAGTCCTTCTGGTAAGTTTATAGGAAATCAGTCTGTGAATTCAGTGATAAGTGGTTGTAAAGATATATCCAAGCTATTAATGTCTATATTTGTTTTGGTAGTAATTTTAGCAATGTCTTTTTCCATAATAATATAGCAGTAAACTATGTCATCTTTTTCGAGATATTGGTAGAATTTTTTAGCTGAGTAGAGTTAGATCTTACTGTTTCTTGATTTGGAGACCAATTTGATATCCTTGTTTCGATGAGTAAATTCCATAGTTCCACTTGGCCAGTCAATATTAGGATTCTTCTGATCTAGCCAACTTTTTCTAAATACTATACTTGGTCTGAGCATGCCTATGATTTTGAAATTCAATGTATCCTGATATGATTCGATTGATATTAGAAGGTTCTTGGCAGTATGGGTGACTCGTTGGGTTCCTCCATCGGTGACTTTTACAATCATTGCTGCTTCACGGGGTGACTTGATTATTTTGAGTTGATTGGCTAGCTGTTTACTGATAAAATTACAGGTTGCTCCACTGTCGATTAATATATTGACTGTTTCATTCTTCATGGTTCCTTTGTAGAAAAGAAGTTCCATCTTCTTTCCAAGTGATAATAAGGTACTATGTTCTACCTTTTCTTCTGTGTCTTCTACTTTTGTTTCTACAATAGACTATATATCTGTTATATCTTTAATTGACCAATCTGTTCTCTTCTCCTTGTTTGGTAATTTTATAACTTTGTATACTTGTTTTGCTTCTTCTTCCTCCTTTGCTAATTGTTGGATTTATAGTTTCTTGCTTTCTTCAATACAACTCCAGCATTTCCAGGCATCGTCTGTACAGTAGGTTCTGTTTCCATGAGGACAGCATCCATATGATACTATTTCTTGTGCTATTTTCAGATACCAACGTTCATCTTTGGTGAGTGTAGGTTTCTTTCTGTTTGTTGATCCGAATCCTTCTGTAGCACGTTCAGTTTTTGGGAGCTGTTCTATGACTTTGGCTGTTACTGAGTTGTCCAGTTTAATGAATACAAATTGTACTAGTTTGGCTCCTTTGGTGACTCAGTATTTGTAGCAAGCTGATAAGTTATGAACTGTGAGTATAATTTTACTAGTGTAGTCTGCATCAATAACTCCTGCTTTGATCGAGATTCCTTCCTTGATTTTGCTACTTTTATCCAGGATTTATATATAAGTTCCAGTTGGCAGCTTTAGAGTGATTCTTGTCTTGATCAGGAAAATTGATCCTGGTGGGATTAGTGTATCTTCATTTGCATGGATATCATATCCTGTAGAGTTTGCTGTTCCCTTGGTAGGTACTATAGTATTTAGGTACTTCTTTTCGACTAGGAAGTTGGTTTCGTTGTTGGTTTCTTGTATCATATATAGTCATTCATCTTCTGATGATTTTTCCAGTTCTTCTTCTTCATCTTCTTGCCTTCTTTCTTCAATATTGGCCAGTTCTTGCTAAGTGCCATTGTAGGCTGGGTCACATCCCTTACTATCGATAATAGATGAGTTATAGACAGTCCAAAGATCTTGTGGGTAGATTTCATCCCAATATACTCCTTGTTCGTATCTTTTCTTATCTCCCCAGAACTTTCCTTTGCCAACATATTGATAGCTTCTTTAGAAAATGTTATAAATTTCTTCGGTGTTGTTGGCATACAGGTGTGGGTTCTTACCATGGTAGGGTCTATTGTTCATTGGTAGCATCTGTCAGTGTCTTGGTTGTGGTTTTATTCTTTGATTCTTCTTTTTGATGGTGAGAAAGTCTTCTACTTTGGTTTCCTCCAGTATGAGGTGAGTTGTTGAACAGTTGCATATGTGTTCTGTACAATAGATGTATTGATTGCAGAATGGGCATCTTGTCTGCACTATGTTCCAATTGATGAGGGTGATTTGTTCCTGTTCATTCAACTTGCGGTATCCTCGGCCATATTTCTCTTCAATTATGTACAGTCGGCTGATATCTCTAGGATCTGTTTCTTCTTCAGCAGTTATGCTTTTGCTTGCACCCTTGATTTCTTCTTTCTTTGTGATCTTTTCTCCTAAAATTGTGTAAGTACTTCTACACTCAGGTGCAATATGTCCACATTTTCCACAATTGAAGCAGGTCTTTGTTTTCTTCCAGTTGTCCTTGTTTTCATTCTTCTTGAAATTGTTTCACCATATCGGGTTATTATTATAGTTTCCTCATCCTCCCCTGAATCCTCCTCGGAGGTTAAATCCTCCTCGACGGTAAGTATCGGTTATTGGTTTGCTACTTGAGCCAGAGTTATGATTCTTGTTTTCTGTTCATGTTTGTTGTGCCGATAGAATTGTATGTGCTGATTTGATAACTATGCTAAAACACCATTGTTCATAAGCATATGGGCTCCCTCTCTCTTTAATGTAAGTTTCCAGCTACTGTGGAAGGGTCTTGAATAAGGTGTCAGCTCGTGTACCACAAGTAATGTGATTGTCATCATCATAAGACATCCCAATAATGATGAGATCAGCATCGATTTCTGTGGCAAAAGCTTCAAAGGTTTTGCTTCCTTTGGTATTGAATCTTGCTGTAGCTAGTTGTTTCTTTGCCTTAGCGATATGTGTGCTACTGTGGAACTTGTCAATCAGTAAGGATCTAAGACCTTGTTGGATAGGGATGTTTGGATATCCTGATTGGACTGCATTAGCTAGTTGAGCTACTACTAAAGTTGTATCTTGCCAGGTCAAAGGTTTTCTAGGCAGATTTTACCACCAGATTGCTGCCAATTTTCTGAGAAATTCAACAATTTTGTTGACCTGTATATATGACTTGGCATATACTTGTTCAGGTGTATGATTGACGTTGTTAGTGAGTCTATCATCTGGTACTCAATCATTGTTCCAGCTGTTGGCATTGTAATTAGCTTCAATAGCTGATATGAATGCAGTAACTTCTTTTGCTTCTCTATTAAAGGATTGTAGGTTGACTGCTTTGGTTGTCTGACTAAGTTGTACTACTTGTCCTATAAGTGCAGTTAAAGCTACTACTTGTGCAGTCAGTGTGGCGATTGCAGCGTTGGCCATTATATTGGTAAATGTAGTTAGTACAAGTAGTGGTGATGTTGGAAGTTCATTTTCTCTTCTATCTGTTTGTTGGATGTATTCTCTGACTTCATGATCAAATATTTCGTCTTCTGAGTCGAGGTCTTCCGATTCTTCAAGTATGTCAGCTTTAAGTGTGATTTTTCAAATGGTTGTATCGGCATCTTTAATAAATGCAGTGTCAGCATCATAATAGATGGTTGTATCAGGTTCATATAAGTCACTTATGTTGGTTGCTTCTCTAAATGTTGGTTTGCTTGGTCTGGATGTATGTCGGAATATAGATGTTGTGAGATTGATAGGTTCCTCGATAGATAGTAGTATGATAGGTACAGTTGGTCCTAATGGTGTTGTTTTGGCAAATCGTGTAAGGTCTTCTGCTACTAATTTTTCAAATAATCTGTTTGCAATTCTGTAGTAAATGGTGCCTCAGTGTGTTGAGTAATCAAATTGCGAGTTGGTAATCCACTCTTTGATTACTTGATGATTATTATATCCTTGTATGGTAGTTGTAAGGTTGGTGAATTGGTGTTCAGCTCGTGTGATAGAAACAATGTCATGATCTCCTTTGATGTTTTCATAGAAGAAATCTTGAAATGCTTCAAAGTAGGCTTCAGTTGTAAGAGGGTTTTCAAATTCTTCTAAAAGTTCATTGTAGAGTTCAAGGTATGTTTTACCTTGTAAATAAGCTACTGTTGTTGAATTAGTGCTTCGTAGCAGTTGCTGATATTGTATCTACTTGAAGGATTCTGTGATGTATGTAGCCTCTCTGGCTGATGGGAGTAAGATGTGTATGGTGTTTTTAGTAGCACTCCAAGTATATCAGTTATATCTAAAAGAAAATTGGTAATTCTAGGCCTTTGTAAAAATATTAGTAGTATGTTTCTGATTATAATAGTTTTTCATTACTGCTGCTACCAAGTTATAAGGGGGTTTTTCCTTAACCGCCTGTAAGGAAGCATCTGATGATACTAATCCGCATTAGACTTAGGAATCTCTGAGTACGTCACAAGGTTTTTAAGGTATCAAAAGTACTTTATTTCTTTATATGAATATTAATTAGGATTTCAGACTTATAGTCTTTAGTGCTCTTGATGTGTATAGAAAGGGGGTGAGATCTTTAGCTCTCAAAGAGATCTTGAGTATGCACTGCTATTGAACTGAAGTTTATTGAATAAAGATTTGAGGGATATTTATACAAATTCTCGAGGTGCTATATGGGTAGCTACCCAGGTTACTACTTGGAATATGATTGGTTATACTATATTTAATTTATAAGTTCTATTCATTATTAAATAAGATATCAATGATGTTGATAGTATCAACAGTGTTAATAATTTTGGCAGTATAGATAGTATCCACAGTGTTGATAATTTCAGCAGTGTGGATGGTATTCACAGTGTTGATAATTTTGGCAGTGTAGATGGTATCCACAGTGTTGATAATTTCGGCAGTGTAGATTTCTTCTTCTATGTCCGATCCAGATATGGAAGTATTAGTTTCTTCTTCGATGTGGTTGTTATCTACTAGGTAATTTCCTAGGAGGTAAAGTAATAATGTTTCTTCTTCTATATTCTACAAGTTTTCCCATTGGCGTGGGCTCAGGTTGCCAAGGTGTTTCAATGCAGATGGCTAATGTTGGAATATATTGAAGGTCCTTTTAGCTATGCGTCTCTCCTAAGGGTTTAATCTTAGGTATTTGGCGGATTCTCATTCTGTCAGTTCTTAATGGTTTTCTTGCCTTAGTTGTAAGGCATATCCCATTTGGTAGTAGCTTCTGAATTATCCAGCAATGTTGTTGAATTGGTGAATGCTGATATTCCTTTTTGTGAATTCCACCATGTCGATAGTATCCTCTTAGGTTACTCTAGTATATAGTTGTGGTGGTTCATTATGTCAATTAATAATTGCATTTTCTACTATATTCTTGATCTGTTCATAGTTTGGTCTAAGTGGGGTTGATCGTCTGGCAGTATTTCTTTACTGCAGTTGAGTTGGATAAGGTTCTTAAGTCCTTTGGTTTTGGTAGCTGATGGTAGGCATATTTGTTTGCTGTGTTTCTGCAAGTGTTTGTTGCTGCTTTTTATATATATCACTCTTACAAGAATAATGGTGAGAGTGGAAGTGAGAGAATGGTGAGAGTAAAAGTGACAAAACAATGGTGAGAGTGGAAGTAACAGAATGGTGAGGATGAAAGTGACAGAATAGTAAGAGTAGAGATAACAAAACAATAGTGAGAATGGAAGTGACAGAATAATGAAGCTCAAGAGTAACCCAGTTGGTTGCCTAAAAACTGCTTGATTTACACTAAAGAGAATATGTTTTCTATAAAATTGATAATAGTAAGCAAATCAGCAAACTTAAAAAAGTGATCAAGAGAGAGAACCCTTTAATGTTCACTTAAACCGAAGTCAATAAACTCATACTATGGTAAGTCAACATCTCTCTTGATACAGAAAATAATAGGTTAATAGCTCTGAAGAGTAGAGACACCTTCATTGACATTGTGAGTACTCTGAACAGCACAAAGTTACAACTGAGCTGGGACATTGGGGATTATTTCAATGAGTCGCCACTTAAAAAATACATCTATATCATTGTTAAACCACTAATTATATATGTAATCTTAACTGTGCTATCCTTATCATCTTCTGCTTTCCATCCATCCACTTTCATGCAACTAACATTGATAACTTCTCTTCTTAGTCATACACCTAGCTCTACCTATAAGTATACCTAATTTATTTCGACATCGATGTATATAATCACTCTACTTTAAATTTCTTGGCTCTGATCTCTTATTTCTGAAAATGTTGATATATACTGAAAAATGCAAGGTCATTCAAATTTTTTGACAATATGGTAAATCCTAACTCTCTATAGAAAAATGAAATTCAAGAGGTACACCTATGAGTACAAAATTTATATAAAGAATTAGCTATAATCTAGAAATTAACTGTAAACCTAGAAACTTGGCATGGTGGTAACTGGGATGAAATTTATGGTGATCACTATATCTCACATCTAGAGTTGTCACATCTCTATGATGCTAACCCTATCGACTTTACAAAATGTTAAATATGTAAAGATAAACCTGTTTGGTAAAGTGCTTACCTATCCAAGGCTCTTGTTTAGTGTTTTAGATATTCAGCCAGTTTCTTCGAGGATCTTGAAAACCATACACTCATATACATACCTATCATCACTAATACCAGAAATTATAGACTATATTATGCATATTAGAGTAGAGGTGATATGAAAATAGGCTCTCCTCTTAGTATAGAAATTTAGGAATTAGCAACATTTCTAGCACACTAGACTATCCTATACTTTCCTATCTCTCTAGGTTAGCCAGCAGCCTTAAACATCAGATGTAATCTAGCAGATCATCTACACTAGCTTTATAGCTTAGCTAGCAGCCTTGGATAACAAGAATCTAGATTCCTACCATACTACCAATTTTTCACCTACTATTACAATTAAGATTGAATACTTACCTTTCTATATCTAGTTAATAGTTCTTGGGCTTTCTTCTGCCTATAGCCTTTTTCATAACTAGAGATCTCCTAGAGACAGTAAATGTATAAGTTAATCTTCTGGAATGTTTCTAATTTGCATTTACTTAGAAATGCTAGAATATCCCATTTCGAGTATCTTCTTTTAAAATAGTCTTCTATTTTATTATGAAATAAAGTCATTATTATGATTGTATGCTGAAGAATACATACTTAAAGCAAATATACATTATTATATGATAATGTATATTTTAAAAAATTTCGGATCAATAGGAGAAGTAGAACTTACTAATTCCTTCTTTTATTTTTAGCTCATCACCCTTTTTTTATTATACTATTATTCTATTTATTATTCTATTATTTTATTACTTAACAATCTATATAAATACCCTACCTCTTTCTCTTAATAAAATTCAAACTACAATAAGCTAAGAAAGCTTCTTATAGATAACTTAAGGAATGGATAAGACCTTTAAGTAGACTCTATAAGCCTTAGTCTGGGACTAAGCAATGGTTAAAGAGAGAAAAGTTTATTATTTACAACAAAGCTTATTATATTCACTATTTAATATACTTTTCTGCTAGTTACCCCTACCCTTCAAGCTACTACTGTATAATTCACTAAGACTCCTAAGATATACTATAGTAAATATTTTTGCTATTAGAATATTTTAGTTTGTCATAATATATATATATGCATGTGATATGCTTATCTAAATACTGTATATTAGTTAGATTAAATCTTATTATTGTGACGGAACATTTTGTGACGACATACAAATTGATCATGTGAGATCAAGTCATGTGACTCTCAACAATGTTGAGACCTTTAGCATTGTTGAGACCTTTAGTGTTGTTGAGATCCACAATCACGCTATAACCTAAAATAGTATTTCAATCTGATATATTATTTTGTTGCCCAATTACATTATAACCTGATATATCATTTATTATATCTTAGCCAATCAATTTGTACCTTATATTTAGCCGAGCCAATCAGAAATTCAAGTAGTAACCTGGGTAGCTGCCCGTATAGCACCTTGTAATTTCTTATAAATACCCCGCTTGCAATTATCAATAAAATTCGGACTGCAACAAGCTAGGGAAGCTTACAACAGACAACCCAAGGGATACTGAAGCCTTACTTAAGGAGTAAGCAATTGGATAGTTTCAAGATTCTAACAGATACACTTTATTCGATCGATCACACTTAATTCTTACTAGTTAACACCTACATCGACACTCTTCTTAAGACACTACCGCATAAACCGCTAAGACCCCTGAAATGTATTTTCTGCACTTGCTCAATTCCGAGTATTTTGCCATTAATATATTTTAGTCCATTACAATTGGTGCCGACTGGTAGGAAATCAATCGACACCTCGACTGATTTGTTACCTATATTGCGTAACCGAACTTGCCGAAACCCATAGTGGAAGACAAAAGCAAGAACAGCACTACTACCGCCACTGCCCACATTACTACAACTACCTAGGAGAAGATCTCAAGAAGACGAAAAAACCATAGCAGACAGACTACCTACCTTTTATGGATACACCAAGGAATATGTTCGAGAATTCTTGGATGATTTGGAAAGCTACTTCGCAGCCAAAGGAATGGTCAGCACCCGATGGTTACCTATCCTGGCCGCCCAACTTAGAGGACCTGCAAGAGAAGCATATCGTGTGGCCCTAACGGATGTAGCAGCCACTGGACTAGGAGGATTAATCCTCACAGCTACAGCAGCAGCTGGAAATAACCCTCCTGCCGCAACATTAGCCACTGCTCATTGGGATGTTACAAGAGCTTGGTTAGAAGAGAGGTATTTCACTGAACAGAAGCGAGAATCGATTAAAGAACAACTATTCAACATGAAGATGTCAATCAATCAATACCTGGAAGATTGGGTTAATACCATCGATCAATATATGCAACTCTGTGGAGAAACCAGCCCAGTTGTACGAGAAATGGTGTTCATGAATGGCTTACCCACAGACATCCAATGCCATATCAAGAGGTTTGGCCCTCGAAGTATGGAAGAAAAAGTCAGGATGGCACAGGCCTTTTGGGATACCGAAGCAGGATATTCAGCATCTCTATATGACAAGCTACTACAAGACTTATGCAGGAAATTCAGCACTGGAATACCTGTAGTCCAAATGGTATCCACGTCAGCCAAACCACCTGAGGAGGACACTATCAAACCAACAGTCATGGCAAAAACAGGAAAAATGACTTATGAGGACGAAATGGAGAAGATTACCAAAATGTTCTCAGAAATGACGGCACATATAGCTGATCTTGAAGCTAAGGTGATCCGACAGAATAGACAACCAAGAGAAACCTTCGTCGCCGAAGAACGCAACAAGACCGAGATAAACTGCTTCCTCTGCGGAAGACGTGGTCACTTTGCTAAGGATTGCTGAACTAGAAGTTGGAAGAAAGGACGAGAGAGAGAGGAAGTAAAGAAGGCCGACCATGCCAATGTAGTGCAAGAAATTGAAAAAGAAGATGAAGAATTCAGTGAAGAATACCTGGAGGCCTACCTTGTCGAAGCAGTCAGCCGCACTACCAATAGGAAGACTCCCTACCCAAGAAAGAAGCCAATCCAGGAACCTGAGGTTGTCATCGAGAAGCCTAAGAAACCCACGCAAAGACAACAGCTGAATGAAGACCAATAGGACAAAGCCTTCAAACAAATAATGCAACCTGGCGAGACAGTTACATCAACTACTGAAGATGAAGAAATGATGGATCAGGAAGAAAATAAGGACAAGAAGCCTAGGAGGGTTAGGGAATTCGAGTACGACCC
Source organism: Endogone sp. FLAS-F59071 (assembly GCA_003990785.1). Lineage (NCBI taxonomy): Eukaryota > Fungi > Mucoromycota > Endogonomycetes > Endogonales > Endogonaceae > Endogone > Endogone sp. FLAS-F59071. Next base: position 5,210 of record RBNK01001146.1, on the reverse strand, counting down.
ATGGAAGGATATTGCTAGTCAGAAGGCAAACATTACCTTCAAACAACTCTTCCAGATCGCACCGTCAACAAAGCAGAAGGTGAAAACACAGATTACCGAAACCAAACCAACCATCTGATTTGAGGAAGTTAACACCGCCGAAGAACAAGAGGAGCGAACCTATACCTCATCCGCCTATGCACAATGCAACATTGGAGGATTAGCATGCTCAGTCATTATTGACACTGGAGCAGGAGTCAGTATCATCACCAAGCATTTCCTAGACCGCCTGGGATGGGATATTGATGAACCTGCTACCTCTACTTTGGTTGTCGCAAGTGGGAAAAGCAGCGTACCTCTAGGAGTACTCCAAGAAGTACCAGTTCAGTTTGGAACAGAAATAATCCCCATCAGAATGGTTGTCACCGATGCACAATCCTACAATGCCGTCTTGGGTAACAGCTGGTTGAAGAAAGCTAAAGCCAGAATTGATCTGGATATACAAAGGTTAATCTTCGTCAACCACGGAAGAAAGTTCAGTGTACCTTTGGATATTCAGAAAGGAGTAGTACCAAAACTTACTCAGAGGCCAGAAGATGAAAGTGACACAGATGAAGGAATAACCCCTGGACAGGCACACCTCAATTTGGTGGAAGAAGAAGAAGCAAATGTAGTGATCAATAGTAAATACCGCCACCTAACGCCTCTGGAGAAGAACTAGTTGATTGAATACAACATGAGGAATACCCAGTGCCCATTCTGTGAGCAATGCATCTACTGTGCCGAGATGATGTGCACCTGCAGTGATACAAAATTGATACCTTACGAGGACACGTTGGAGATGCATTTGCCAACTGAGAAAAAGGTCAAGAAACCAAGATTGTCACAGACCCGCCAAAGGACCCCACCCTCAATGAATCATAGACCGTATGATGGAAGAAACCCTCATCTATTCGCAGACAATACTGGAGAAGTATGGGACTGTTTCTGGATGAATATTGGACACATCGGCAAAGGACGTCTTTGGGGAAATTACAACATCTACCTGCAAGGATGCTATTGGGATGAAGTCAACCCCTATGACCTATGGGAATGCGAAAACTGGGTCAGATACCCAGATGAACCGTATGACATCAACTACCATGGAACTTAGAAGGAACATTACCGATCAGGAACAATGTAAGGGGGTTTCCCATAAACCGTCTGTGAGGAAGCATCTGATGATACTAATCCGCATTAGACTTAGGAATCTCCAAGTACGTCGCAAGGTTTCTAAGGTATCAAAAGTACTTTGTTTCTTTATAAGATTATTAATTGTGAATTTCAGACTTATAGTCTTTAGTGCTTTTAATGTGTGTAGGAGGGGGTGAGATCTTTAGCTCTCAAAGGGATCTTGAGTGTGCACTGCTATTGAACTCATTTACAAGGGGATTGCAAGAATAGTGCAGAACTTCAATTTAATGAGTCCGCAACTATCTGCAGTATGTGTAAAACTCTTAAGGTTTCAGCTTCTTGTAGAGAGTTGTATAAGGTTAATGTATAAGGAATTGTTTAAGGGGTTTTGAGGATTAAAGAATTGATTGACTTGAAGACTGAAGTTTATTGAATAAAGATTTGAGAGATATTTATATAAAATTCTTGAGGTGCTATATGGTGTGACGGAACATTTTATAATGACATACAATTTGATCATGTGAGATCAAGTCATGTGACTCTCAACAATGTTGAGACCTTTAGCATTATTAAGATCCGCAATCACGCTATAACCTAAAATAGTATTTTGATCTGATATATTATTTCATTGCCCAATTACGTTATAATCTGATATATCATTAGCCAATCAATTTGTACCTTATATTTAGCTGAGCCAATCAGAAATTTAAGTAGTAACCTGGGTAGCTGCCCATATAGCACCTTGTAATTTCTTATAAATACCCCGCTCGCAATTATCAATAAAATTCGGACTGCAACAAGCTAGAGAAGCTTACAACAGACAACCCAAGGGATACTGAAGCCTTACTCAAGGAGTAAGCAATTGATATAGTTTCGAGATTCTAACAGATACACTTTATTCGATCGATCACACTAAATTCTTACTAGTTAACACCTACACGACACCCTTCTTAAGATGCTACCGCATAAACTGCTAAGACCTCTGAAACGTATTTTCTGCACTTACTCAATTCCGAGTATCTCACCATTAATATATTTTAGTCTGTTACAATTGGTGCTGACTGGCAGGAAATCAATCGACACATTGACCGATTTGTTACCTATATTGCATAACCGAACTTGCCAAAACCCATAGTGGAAGACAAAAGCAAGAACGGCACTACCACCGCCACCGACTGTATTACAACAACTACCTAGGAGAAGACTTTAAGAGGACGAAGAAATCATAACAGACAGACTACCTACCTTTTACGGATACACCAAGGAATATGTTCGAGAATTCCTGAATGATTTGGAAAGCTACTTCGCAGCCAAAGGAACGGTCAGCACCCGATGGTTGCCTATCCTAGCCGCCCAACTTAGAGGACCTGCAAGAGAAGCATACCGAGTAGCCCTGACGGATGTAGCAGCTACCAGACTAGGAGGATTAATCCTTGCAGCCACAGCAGCAGCCGGAAATAACCCCCCTGCCGCAGCACTAGCCACCGCTCATTGGGATGTTACAAGAGCCTGGCTAGAGGAGAAGTATTTTACCGAACAGAAGTAAGAATCAATCAAAGAACAGCTATTCAATATGAAGATGTCAATCAATCAATACCCGGAAGACTGGGTTAATACCATCGATCAGTATATGCAACTTTGTGGAAAAACCAGCCCGGTTGTACGAGAAATGGTGTTCATGAACAGCTTACCTGCAGACATCCAATGCCATATCAAGAGGTTTGGTCCTCGAAGTATAGAAGAGAAGGTCAGGATAGCACAGGCCTTTTGGGATACCGAAGCAGGACATTCGGCATCCCTATATGACAAGCTACTATAAGATTTACGCAGGAAATTCAGCACTGGAATACCTGTAGTCCAAATGGTATCCATATCAGCCGAACCACCTGAGGAAGACACTATCAAACCAACAGTCATAGCAAAAACAGGAAAAACGATTCATGAAGATGAAATGGAGAAGATTACCAAGATATTCTCAGAGATGACAGCACACATAGCCGATCTTGAAGCCAAGGTGATCCAACAGAATAGACAACCGAGAGGAACCTTCGTCGCCGAAGAATGCAACAAGACCGAGATAAACTGCTTCCTCTGCGGAAGACATGGTCACTTTGCCAAGAATTGCCAAACTAGAAGTTGGAAGGAAGGACAAGAGAGAGAGGAAGTAAAGAAGGCCGACCATGCCAACGTAGTGCAAGAAATCGAAGAAGAAGATGAAGAATTCAGTGAAGAATACCTGGAAGCCTACCCTGTCGAAGCAGTTAGCCGCACCACCACTAGGAAGACTCTCTACCCAAGGAAGAAGCCGATCCAGGAATCTGAGGTTGTCATCGAGAAGCCCAAGAAGCCAACACAGAGACAACAGCTGAATGAAGATCAATGGGACAAAGCCTTCAAACAGATAATGCAACCCAGCGAAACAGTTACTTCAACTACCGGAGATGAAGAGATGACGGATCAGAAAGAAGATAAAGAGAAGAAGCCTAGGAGAGTTAGAGAATTCGAATATGATCCATGGGAGGATATTGCCAGCCAAAAGGCTAACATTACCTTCAAACAACTCTTCCAGATCACACTATTAACAAAACAGAAGGTAAAGACCCAGATTACAGAAACTAAACCAACCATCCGATTCGAGGAAGTTAACACCACTGAAGAATAAGAGGAGCGAACTTATACCTCATCCGCCTACGCACAATGCAACATTGGAGGATTAGCATGCTCAGTTATTATTGACACTGGAGCAGGAGTCAGCATTATCGCTAAGCATTTCCTAGACCGCCTAGGATGGGATATTGATGAACCCGCTACCTCTACCTTGGTGGTCGCAAGTGGAAAAAGCAGCGTACCTCTAGGAGTACTTAGAGAAGTACCAGTCCAGTTTGGAACAGAAATAATTCCCATCAGAATGGTGGTCACCGATGCACAATCCTATAATGCTGTCTTAGGTAACAGCTGGTTAAAGAAAGCCAAAGCTAGAATTGACCTGGACACACAGAAATTAATCTTTGTCAACCATGGAAGGAAATTCAGCGTACCTCTGGATATTCAGAAAGGAGTAGTACCGAAACTCACTCAGAGACCGGAAGACGAAAGTGACACAGATGAAGAAATAACCTCCGGACAGGTGCACCTCAACTTAGTAGAAGAAGAAGAAGCAAATGTGGTGATCAATAGTGAATACTGCCGCCTGACACCTCTGGAGAAAAACCAGTTGATTGAGTACAACATGAGAAACACTAGATGTCCATTCTGTGAGCAATGCATCTATTGCGCCAAGATGATGTGCACCTGCAGTGATACAAAATTGATACCTTACCAAGATACCTTGGAGATGCATCTGCCAACAGAAAAGAAGATCAGGAAACCAAGATTGTCACAGACCCGCCGAAGGACTCCACCCTTGATGAATCATGGGCCATATAATGGAAGAAACCCTCACCCATTCGCAGACAACACTGGAGAAGTGTGGGACTGTTTCTGGACGAATATTGGACACATCGGCAAAGAACGTCTTTGGGGAAATCACAACATCTACTTGCAAGGATGCTATTGGGATGAAGTCAACCCCTATGACCTCTGGGAATGTGAAAACTGGGTCAGATATCTAGACAAACCATACGACATCAATTACCATGGGACTTGGAAGGAACGTTATGATCAAGAACAAGAACAGACGATACCCGAGGAGAATGAAGATGAGGAAGTACTTGAGGAATGGAGCAATGAAGTTTATACCACTCAGACAACCATTGAAGTCAGAGCCCTGTTCCAGGAAAGTGATGAAGATGATGGACCTATCCTAATTGAAGAAAGTGACTCAGACTCGGAAGAAGAAATCATCGCGCTTGAAGAAATAATTCACCCCGACGAACGCATCAGCATGTGCTATTGGTGGTGGAAGGACTTGTGGCAAAACCTACCTCAGGATACAACTCACGAACAGTGGAAGGAGCCGAATGTCCCTACCTTTGAAGAAGTATTTACGGTTGAAGAAAAGGATACAGCAACTCGAGTCAAGAAACTGACAGAAAGTGCAATTACACCAAAGAGAAAAA
>RBNK01001145.1:0-17384 GCA_003990785.1 Endogone sp. FLAS-F59071 | reverse complement strand
TGTGTGACGACGTTGTTGGCAATGTATGGACAAGGAACAGTCAGATATATTTAGTGCTGTTGCCTTTACTAAATGGCCAAGAATAAAATAATTCATATTTATACTGGTATAATAACCCAATCATTGTTGTCTATTCTTTTCGGCTTATATTTTTACTATCCCATTAATTAAATTTACTCGTGAAAAACCTCCTCAATATTCAGAGTCAGACTCTTTAGATAAGATACATATTTTGTAAGGAAAAATTAAAATTAGATTTCGTTTTCAAGTTGCTATGGCATAAACTGCGTGTACCCAAAACGCTTTTTAAATGCGCCTTATAAAAAGCAATAATTATAAATAAATAAATAAATAAATAAATAAATAAAAGCTAACTCCAATTGAAAAAGACTTTCACACGGTCTCAGCGAAACGAGATTTTACTCGTAGCCTTCCAAAAATCATGCTTCTTGTGTTTCGTAACTGAGCGCGCTTTGAAAGGGTCAATTCAACTAGAGACACTAATCTTGGCAGCAACGGAATGATGCCGACAACTTAAATGGCATAAAATAAAAATGTACAAGAGGGATCAATAAAAAAAAGAAACAATAGAGGCCCGGATTTGCTGCCCACTGTTGTGTCTCACTCATCCCGGGTGTGGATCGGCCAAAGCAAGCCGCGCTGATCGAAAAATACATAAATATTTTAACTCGTCATCTTCGCTCGCCACAGTCCCCACAGTCTCACTTATAGAGATATATTTTTTTAAATACCAAAGTTTCGAAGGTAAATTGCACTACTGGTTGACCTCGCACGTACCTACGATATATGGATTGATGAATTAATGGGTAGCATCATGCATCAGCGCTCTATGACGTCCCCAATGACAAAGTAGTACGGGCGCGATTTAGTCGACCATCCGGATCTCCCCCCTCCTTCATAGCTATAGCTCCTCAAATCCTTCGAATAGGTAAGGCACGTGAGGCACGAACATATCGTGAGATTTCAGCAGAACGATATATATAGCTTCCCCCCAGCAACGTGACATTGTTTAAATTGTCTTTGGAAGATTAGCTGGCATGAGTTATAATTGCATTCGTGTAAGGCTAATACAATTTGACTGTATAGGCGTAAAGTGCTACCGGTCCCAGAATAGAAGAGGATAAAAAGGTAAAATAAATGACGAAACAACAAGTATCCCGCATTGCATAATCAAATCAAAGCCAAATGTTTGTAATATTTATAAGTAATTATATAATTACATACGCAAGAAATTTACGTCAGACAGTTGGATTTTGTTTTGCTGATCGGGCTATAAATAAATGACAGCCGATATTTTTAAAGGCACGTGAAACGCGAAACGCGATCTCGAAGCGGGAGACTGACCCACTCAAAATACAGACTCGAAGAGAAGGAGAGACCGACGTAAAAGAGAAATTACCCTTTTGAAAAATAATAACAGAAATATTTTAGATCAAACTAAAATCTATAAAAACTCGTGGATCATAATTTCGTTGAAGAATTTGACAAGGTGTATATAGACGACCGATCACAAGCATTCCGTCAAATGATGCTGGCCAACAATTTTCCTGCTTCCAAACTCAATCTCAGAAATCAGTAGTAAAACAATTGAACATGTAAAATTTTTCGACGTATGTGCAGGAGAAAATTTTAGATTTATTTAACATTATGTGTGGGTGAAAGTGAGCTACATGTTCACGTAGAGGAGAGGCATATACTAAGCCTCCGATGTTACACAAGCGGCGCTTAGTCCAGAGATAGAGAGAAACGTCATCTATCACTTTTTACTTAAATGCTACAAGATTTGTGATTATGCGGGAAAAAAAAAAAAAAAAAAAAAAAAAAAAAAGAAAAAAAAAAAAAAAAAAAAAAAAGAAAAAAAGACTCCTTTATGAAGTGATGCATGAAAATGTAGAAAAAAGAGCTCTCTGATCACACATGTCAAGGGAAAAAAAAAAAAAAAGATTCGGATCGAAACCACCTTCTTCAGCGAACTGCACTCTCTTCTCTCCCAACACACTCGGTTTTCAACTTATGATACTGTTTGTATATGTTTTTCTAATTACTGCGGGAGAAAAGGAACGGATCTCCTTAATAATCGTCGACGATCAAATGAGTAAATGTCGGTCCACCCACGTGGGTGTGCTGGGTGATGGCACGGCGACCGATGGGGGGTCTTGTGAGGCGTCGTCCCCTGCAAAGTCGTCCAGGTCGTTGATATCGTCTACATCGCTTGGTAGGATGTCATACTGAGCGGCTGTATGCTAAAATGAGATAGCCGCATTGTTGGATGTCATGCGGATAGGGTTGCCGTTCAGGGCAGTAACCAAACGTTGCGGGGCAAGGCTAGCAGTATTAACGCTCGTGGTCGCAATAGGCTGCGCTACGATGAGTTCGGACTTGAATTTTTTTTCCGGGCCCTGTCTAATCTATAATTATCGAGCGATCTGATAACATCGAAAGAGTCTGTCGTCGGCGGGCAGGAGCACTTACAATGGTATCATTAAACATATTCGCTATGAGATCACGGTAATGATTAGGATACTGGCTCCGGTAGTAACCGAGAAATTCCTTTTGAGTTGTAACCTCACACCAGCCAACTTCGTCGTCGTCGTCGATTTGTGAGGTCGGAGTGATGACGGCAGAAGCTGTGGTGCTTGTGCCTAGGATATAGAATTTAAAACGGTTGAAATCAGGAATATTCTGTAGAATTTCGAAACTATGCCAGGTCGTGCCCTGAATGAGGAGCAATGGAATTTTGTTAGTAAAATTCAGTTGCATTAAAGTACATTGAAAAATTAAAGACCGATGTACTTGCGTTTGTCAAATATATTGCAGCTGGAGTGTTATCCGCTGGATTGTTATTCAGAGACCTTGAATTCACAATACCAGTAAGAGTGTAGAGGTGCGGGTTGGCAGTACCATCTACGGTTGAGGCTGTGATTATATATTTTGTAGCAGTATACCTAATGATTTGCAGTAAAAGAACGGATATTAAGTTTTAGCAGATTTAATAAGGGGTTAATTAGCTTTCACTAGAAAGACAAAGAACCTCGATACTTACTTGACAAAAAAGCGGTTGAATTTTTTGTTGTAATGTCTCTGTCGTCATTACCCTTTGTCACGTTACTGTGAAGGTTAGAAAGTTAACAAGTAACTTAGTTACGTAAATTTGTATATTCAGTGTTGGGTAATGAATATTCGTCTTACACTTACACCAATCGTACGTACCGCTTTCGCAGCGGGTTTTGCTTGCTATCGAGAGGTTGGCCTCTCCAGTTGTTGTATTCCACGCGATTATTGAAATAACCTCTATTAATCTCGTCAGACAAAAGTTCCACTTCCTCCGATTGCGTTCCCTGGAGGCGATTCTCACGTTGTTGACGTTCTTGTCCTGCAAAATCACTATTTATGGGCTGAAAAAACAGTTCCGAGCTCCCTCCCTCACGTCTAAAAAATTAAGTGTAAAAACTAAAGATTCAGAAAATATACCAAAAGGATTGAAACGGGGGTCTCGGTGGTACTTTCGCAAGAATGTCAATGCCGTGTTGCCATTCTTGAAACAGATACATCGCTCGGTTCATAAAATAGTTTTAGGGACATTATCCAAGCCGAAGCTCTCTTTGGGGAAAGAGACGCAGGAAAGTTAGGAAGTGTACAAGTATATGGATCATCCAAATAGTAAAATACAACCGCAACTTACCAACAGTAATTCCAAGATACCCAGAGCGTGATCCAAATCGTTGTGCGTGCAGACCAGGCGAGACAATTGGTCGAGATCAACCTTCTCGGTGAGGAACGTTAGGGTCTCGAAAAGGGCATGCGCAGGTAGCGGCAAGTTATTAGCAGCACCGTACCGCCTGGCTTTGCGTTCCTGCGCTCCGGGGATTTATTGTCCGTTGTTTCGTTGTTCCGTTGTTCCGGCCCTGGATCGTGGTTTCGGACAAAGATCCGCTGTTCTGTCGTTTCGGGCCACCAGATTCATCGTTTCGGACGTGACCCGTTGCTCCAAAAGGACATTTTCCAATAATGGGGGCGTTAGGAATGTCTCAGCCTCTGTGTATCAATGTATGCTAAAATGATATGCCAGACTATGTGCCTGTAACGAGCTTTATTATCATACCCCTGTATATTTATGTGTATTAAACGATATTGTACAAGAGTGTGCTATTTATACTAGGTTTATGTGAGGGATAAGAGGCAGAGGAGAATTTGCGGGAATATCTACAACACCGGTTACGCCAGCGTAGACAAATGCCGCCACAATAATTGTAACCAACGCACAAAAAAAAAGATAATTTGTATGCGACACATTGTTAATCTAAATATTACACAACTACTAAGCAACAAAATAATATAAGTTTTACAAGTTAACTAAAGAAAACGTATAATACAGCCCATATCAAAATGCAACAGCCAAGGCAAACTTCGGTGTAGCAGACTTTGCTCTCCTTTGTGATATATTTTGTTGATTAGTTGTTGCCATTGGCTTTCTTCACGTGTGCAATGGAATAGAGTTGATTTGTCTGATTAATTCGATGTAAATCTCAGCTAATTTTTTCCTGTTTAATTAATTAATTAATTACATACTATTAATTAAATAAAATTTATTCTTTTACAAAGTGTTTCTTCGCATGAGGGAAAGGAGAACAAATATGGATATATTCGTATTTGCATATTAGCACGCTTCCAGGACCGCCATTCACGGCTATTTTATTATAATTATATAGAGAGGAAACAAAACAATGAAAAAAGTGGATAGTTTGGTTAAAACAGGGGAAAACAACCTTGTGGCAGAATAGGCGTGGCTGCTCTGCCTCCTTTCCCTTACCATCACTTACGAGCTCTGTCACAACGGGGACTATCAACAAATCGCCTATCGCCTACCTTTTTTTTTTTTACCTCATTTTGTGGAGAGGAAATGTGGTGGTGATGGTGGCGCTGGTGGTGATGGGTGCGGTCAGGTGGGAAAAAAGGAAATAATCTTTAGATCGTCAGGATAAAGAATTTATTTATTTATTTATTTTCCATTGATTGCTCTCCATAAAACCGATGTTGACCATGATAAAATAAAAAATTTGAGAGAAATCGAGGACTTCCCCGCGAATGACCAATTGTGATAAACACAATTAAAGGAGCCAGCCCTTCATTTCGTCACGTTGCTGGTATGGCTACGGGTGTACATATGAATATGGCGTCGATTAGGACTCCAAACAAATTGGATCCAAAATTGCATATCATTGATCACAAGCGACATATTCTGAGCTGTCTACATTACTGTGAACCATCATTTAACAATACAAAGTACCTAAAACTATCCATTACTTTCGAATTGCATCACTGGTTCAATTTTAAACTCTTGGCGAGCCCACTTCCTTCACAACCGCACCGACTTCATCATCCTGCACTAGAATCGCAAATTTCTTTACCTTCCCCAACATGCTGCTCCCGGTCGGATCCATTTCTGATGTGTTTGCGTACTCGAACACACCGTTGAGCGCCGTGTACCCATCACGCCAGAACTGTACGTTCCCGTCTTTCATTTGCACGTAAACCTTGATATAGGCTGCAGATATCGCCTTACCAGATGAGCGGTGGGACACACGCAGGTAACCGTACTGCTCGAAGATCTGCACCATCAGTGCATGTGCATAGTACGCAATCGACCGCGTGATGCCAGCGCTGGAGAGCTCGAGCATGAGGTTGGCATACCAGAATTGTACAGGAAGCGGGATACAGAAGGTGTGTGTGTGGTGTCGAGTGGCTGCAGAGATGCCAATGATCGCAAAGTCATTATCATCATCATCAGAGGGCAGGGTAGCTGTGGTAGCTTCCGAGACTTGAGATGATGGTAGGACGTATGTCTCGTGATAGTTTGGGGCGATGAATGTGTGATTGCCTGTGCCTTCCTTGCCAACGAATGGGTTGGCCGAGAAGGTCATCTCGACATTCATAACGTAATAGCGGACGGTTAGAGTTTCGATGTTGATGTAATTAACCACAATGTTGTTATTCTCAACCTCGAATTCAAATGAAGGCTGTGATCGGGCTAGACAGTTATTAAGCTGATCGGTACGGAGCTCCTTGCGTTTATCAATCTTTTGATCAATTAAGGAATTATGATGTTTATCGATCTCCTCGAGGAAACGAGCCATTTCCTCGAAATAACCGCGCCATTTCAACACAGGGTAATTGCGATACTTTCGGATTAACTCACGTGCTGCGGTAAACTCGAGAGTTTCCGAATGCTCAACGGCCTCATCTTTGGAGACGTGGAACTCGAGGAACGCAGTAAGGTAGTCAATCTGAAGTTGTGGGGGCATATTTGAGGCGTTGGCATTTTTTATTCGTTGGCAAAGAAGGGAGTGGATGGCCTGGGCCTCCTCCAGACGATCCTGCAGTAACAGGTAAACGACGGCACACAGTAAATCGACGGGTTCCAGCACAGCTTTTTGGGAAGCACCTTCGAGAAAGGTACAATACTGATCACGGAAGTGTTTGTTGAGGATATGGTGTCCGCTGCCCATGCCATGCACTGTAAATAACAAGGCGTTGATTAGGACTAGATAAATGAAGCTTTGAAAAATATGTGTAAGTTACCCACCTCTTGAGTTCACCAGAGGATAGTAGTCGAGATATTCAAAAGTTCCATTACTATCTGCCCTGACATCCAATAGTGGAGATCTCAGCCAAAAACGTTGATATGTATTCCATGTACCATGCTCCATGTATTCCCTCATAAGGTTTGGCAACATATGGAAGAAACCGTAGGACCACAGCGTGGAAACAAACTTTTTCTTCTTCCTCAAAATATCGGTCACCTTGACACAAAAATCGCGATCCTTTGCCCGCCATACGATCAAGGATAGCTGTTTTTTCTTCGGATTCTCAATTTCAAGGTAGTCAAGAACATCTTGCGTTGATCCATAAGACGAGATGCTTGCCCATGAAGTGTTGTCAATTGGCTTCGGGTTATTGGTGATGGTGACAGTGGTAGCAGTAGAGTGCGCCAGCAGCTCCCCAGACTTCGAAATGTAAACAGGAATGTGAGTGAACAATCCCGTCTCAGGGAAATAGAAGAGATATTCATCTGGAAGAGGAGAATTGGGTGTTTACAGGTTTCAATAGGTGAGTATTTGTCATATTGCATAATACAATATCTTTCTCAAATACTACCTTGCCAAATTGAGAAAGGCTCAATAGCCACAAGTTGCGTAGTGATATATTGGCATCCCTTGGTAGGAATTGCACCGATTGGAACTTGCATAAAGATCTCGACGGTCTGCCGGGTCGATTTGATATCTAACATAAATTATATGTAAGGTTTTAAAAGCGCCATTGTAGAACTAATATCTGTTCACAAATCATCATAACTAATGTTAATCAACTTACTCGTCAAGACAATATGACAACCATATATGACGAATCGTCTGAGATCAGTTGGGTCAATATATTTGCGTACCTTTTGGTTGTCATCATTGTGGAAACGATCCTGGTCCTCAAAGTAGTTTTGAACGACAATTATGGACTTGCTGGAAGTATTAGGAGAGCATTGCTAGTGAAAAGATGAATGGATGACAAGTTAAGATTAAGAATCCATGGCGACTTCTTCAAAGGCATGATCATCGAAGAGTTAAACGGCATTGCATTAGCTTTCACCTTCAATTCTTTGTGAAATATCAACGCTGGCGTGGCTGATCGGAACGTAACAAGACCGTTCTTGACAATAACTTCAGCTTCCGCAGGTTCACCAATCGGCAGATCAATAAGCGCGAGGGCAAACATGACTTCCGTGAAATTCCCAGTTGCATAAATGAAATTCTTGAGAAATGCAAAGAGTGGAGGACAATGATGTAGAAAGGAAGTTAAAAAAAAAGAAAAAAAACGAAAAAAAAGAGGGGAGGTATGAATGTTATTTATTTCCTGCATGCAAAAGTGCAAACTGAATGCAGAAGCACCCGTCTCGTCCTAAATTTGTTTTAACCCATCACGACGTACCTCGGACAGAAATGGCCCAGTGGTCTCACCAACCGACTTTACATAATCTACCCAAAATGGATTTGCGGATATTAAACCTGACCTCTGCGTCTCTATCACGCCTAGATTCCAATAATAAGTCTCCGCGAGCTCTTCTGTAGGTCCTTGACTCTGGTACAAAGCTTGCCTCCTGTTCAGAGCGATTTGCCTAAGGTTGAGCTCCTTATCTCTAAAACGCTTTCTCTTTACCTCCGTTTCTTCGGCCCCCCTTTCTTCGCCTCCATCTAGAACTACTGAGCCAGGCGAATAGGAAGGCGAGCAAGGCGAATAGGAAGGCGAGCAAGGCGAATAGGAAGGCGAGCAAGGCGAATAGGAAGGCGAGCAAGGCGAATAGCGAGGCGAGCGAGGCTCATAGCAAGGCGAAACAATTCTGTTGAGGAGCAGGTATCGAAGTGAAGAAATTATACATTATATTGGCGGTTGATATCCTAGATTTATGTATCATATTACACCCATTGTATATCTGTGATCAACTGTTTAGCCATCCTTAGTAATAAATACTTTAAAAGTTCCTAATGGCCTCAAAGCCCTTGGTTATCTCGAGTGTAAAAATAAAAATAGAAAAAATTAGAAGACATTTCCATGCTCACCCTTCCTTGTCGTTATCCAAAGCGCTTCCAGCCAGCACGGTATTAAACAGTTGCTCAAGTTTTTCGACCTTACTAGGGGCTGTTCTCACGATATCCTCGAGCGCACGAGCAAAATCGATCTGTTCAGCACCTCCGAGTTTTTTTATAAGTAGGCACTGCTCGGCGACATTAAGTTTATTGAAGCGGTAAAGCCTGGAGGCGTAGCCATCCAGGGGAACTTCAAGTAGGTAGTCGTCGAGGAACGTCTTGTATATTTTATTCTGGAATGTGGAATTGAAATCAAGGATGGATTAAGGTTTTTTAGGCTTTGCACATAACAGTGAAATGAGTGATTTGGGTATAACGTACATGAAACAGCTTTAATAAAAATTATATTATGCATTGTCTACCTACCTGTATGAAGGGCTTCGCCACACGCTCAAAAAATCCCCAATCCCTCTTGGATAACCAGAAATTGAGTTCATGGCATGCCCACCGATCGTACGACCTCAATTTCTCCTTCTCGGCAAGCTCATGCCATCTCGTCAAGAACTCAAAATTTGCAAGCAATTCTCTATTCTCCTTAGAGAGAGTCTTTTGTGTGAGCGCGGTCATGAGTGCAAAAAGCTTACGGAATGACCCAACAATCTCGAATGAAGAAGCTGATGTAACGTCCATTTCCACTGTAGCGGGGATGGGCTCAGAAGCCGAAGTGATAATACGAGGAATTAGGAAGGAGACACTCTTGGCACTAATATAGACACCATCGGGATTGAGGGCTGTGCGATGACGAAGGTCGCACAGATTGAGGGTAGCTATTTTCGAGGGAAGAGAAATTTGGCGCGATACGCATTGATCGTCAGAGAGCACCACGATTTGCAAAAGATTGCCATCGCCGAGCTGAGAGCGGTGGAAGGTGACGACGCCGCTAGAGTCAGGGCGGAGGTTAGCAATAACAGCCGTAGGACCATCGAGAAAATCTGAGCGACAGAATGAGGATTATTAGCGTAGTTAATGGAGCACGATGACAGACATAGACATTTACGTAAGTTAGTCTTCCTAAAATATTAAAATGCCATTTTCAAGCACAAAATAAATAAATAAAATAAACCCTTAAGGAAAAAGTAAATGAAGCATTATTTACCCCATCTCGGCACAGAGTGATCTACAAAAGAAGGGTCTAATTTAGCGGACCTCATCTTGGTCGCGCATGACCTCCGGGAGAGCAGAGATTGGAAAAAGTTGGCAAGAACTTCGGAGGTATTGGTTGATGTGAATGTGTCAACCCGTTTCTATGGTAAATGATCGAAGATTTTGAGAGTAAAAAAAGCCACCAGTAATGTGGTAATGAAGATAGGTCAATATATGTATGCCAGATAATTGAGCGGTAAACGCTGCAACAAACTTTAAAGAAAGCCGAGAGCTATCACATCAATCAGCAACAAACCAGGCTACGGCAACACAACGAGAAAAGTTCTGGAGATAGCACTCACGTAAGGCTTCACCAAAATCATTGGCTTCTTAAAAACAGTCCCAGTCCAACGCTTTTGCCTTGCCCTCTCCATGATGTATTGATATTCTTCACTCAACACCCTCCCATCTAAAAAAATATTTTCCTCTTCCGTCTCGATTACTCGCCAGCCGGGCTCAGCATAAAACTGTTCTTTACCACGGCCGAGCACGGTGTCAAGTCGGTATTCGTCATTCGGTACCATCTGCGAAACGGTCGCAAACAGAGTCGTCCGCACAGTCGAATAGTTTTGTAGCTGGACAGTGATGAGCTGGTCGTTGTCAGAGTGGGTCACGGTCACCGATACAATGCCGAGCGGGCGTGTGGTTGTGGGGGAGGTAGACTCCAGCTGACTGGTACGACCGAGTAGGAAGCGAGACCAGGAAGATGATTCGGGGGAGGTGGCGAGTGGGAGGGCCGGTCGGATGATCCGGAGCTTGATGATGCTGGACTTGAAGGTCGTGTCAATGTAAAGGGTATAATTACCAGGATCGAGGCCGGCAATGACGATCTCGTGATTGTGGACACTAAGCTTGGCTCTTTGATCTGTCAATACAGTTCCCAAGTAGCCTGTTTCAACTAAGACTATGTCCCATTTGTCCGTATGTTTGCCATTCAAAGGGAGACGGACCTCTACGCCAGCGTACTCGTGAACCACCTGCGGAACTTGAGCTCTCGCATCATCGTCACTGGAAAGGTCCCACTCGTGTGAATCATTCTCAGGAGTTGTAATGGAGGTGATATCCTCAAGCGGACCGAGACGAATGACACCCTGCCTGTCAGAACAGAGAACGGGTTCGACGAGGATAGTTTCCCGACAGAATTTATGTTTAAGGCGAATGGGAACGAAGAGGTTTGAGCGAGCTTCGCCTATATATACATGTGGCATTTTAAGAGAAATCAGTATCTCCGATTACCTCCAATGTATTATAACAAATAAATCGTTCACTGCCTAAAAAACCAAAAGCGGAACGCTTACCATTCGCACCCAGTAAATGTAAGTAATAGCCCTTTTGGTCCTTTCTCAGATACGGTGTATATACTTCGTTGATCCACGGCTTGATATCAATAGATCGAATGGCGGAGAGCTTCTCCTCCCGGTTGTTGTCGGATGGTATTCGTACAAGCGCTTTGAGTTCGAAAGTGAGGCATTGAACTGGGAGATTTGCACAGTACAAAGACGTGATACAGGAATCGTCAGTTTGGGGAATCGTCAGTTTGGTTAATATTATCAGCTGTTTCATAAATTAATATGCATGATCAAACAAAAACAAAAATCGCAAGTTCCTTTGTCGTAATTCTGTACCAACTCACGTCTGTCTGGCACCTTAAATTCAGCCAGTCCGCACTCTCCCTCGCCGATTGCAAACCCATCCACAGTGCGGGTCGAGGTTACACCTTCGCTGTTTGTGGTATTAATCGTCAGTTGCATTGATCCTGGTTCCAGAATGGCGAGCAACGCAGGCTGTCCATTGATGCTCAGCCAAGGGCGAACGATGACCTGCAGAAGAATCATAATAATAATCAGGGATCAGGCAGGCCATAGTTTTTCACATAGTAAATTTGATTATACACACCTGTGCCTTGCGAGCCTTAACCAGCGCCTCCGGATTGACGTAGAACCGGGCATCGAATTGATATTTCTCTATCTTGTGATGAAAGTGCTGCAGCTGAGTGAACCCAGCGTGAGTGAGCAAGATGACCTCGCGTTTATTCTCGGTTGTCGCGTAGGAGACAAGAATATCGCCAGACTCGTCGGGCTTGAGCGGTTTGGAGGGAGAATGAAGTCAATTTTTCAAGATAGGTCGCACAGGTGGATGATTGAAAGACTAAATTCTCAAGTTACTCGCACCAAATACTCCCGACCTGCAATCCAGATGCAGCAATCCCTCGTTACACGGCGGTTCGTCTCATCGAGAATTGTGAAAAGATGGCCGGCGACGGTGTCCATAACTAGATAACGTAGGGTACCCTATTCATGTCAGATTAAGGACAATTAGTCTAGAGCGAATAGGTTAAAATCAAAATCTTTCCAAGATACACGCGCGACGAACAATCGAATAGGTATCTTCATACTCTAAAATAACCACAACAAAAACAAGGAAGATCATAAGATATTGACAAATCCAAACGCAAAGGGCTGCCGGCTCTCACCAACCTACCTTGGTAATCACCGCCCTACAACTCTGTCTTCCGCCCATGAAATCCACGACCCATAATCCCCTTCCCGTCAGACCGCGATAATCGTCCGCCTGGACTCTGACGACGACCTCTTCCGCCACGTCCAGCACCTCCCCAAACTCAAGTGTCTCCTCGTGCCTCTCCACTGCGGGTCTGTTGCGATATTCGACGGTTCGCTCCCTCGCAGGGGTCAGTCCGTCCAGGTCGATCTGCTTATCAAACGCTGCGAGCCTCTGCCTGTAGTATGCTTCTGTGTCAATGCGGAACTCGCGCACCGTCAGCATTCGTATATTCTTGATCCGCAGTCCGATCCGTACGTCATCCCCCGGTGCAAACCGGAGCCTCGGGCACGAGGACGCAGGCGTGAATGAGAGCTCCGTAAGTGTGCTCAGGTCCTGAGCTTTGACAGCATCGTCTGTACCAAGCATTGGAATCCAGGCAGCAGCGTCGCCAACAAGGGCAGTGAGCATGGTACGCGCGAAGAGTGGCTGGACGTAGTCCTTGAGCTCGAGGAGGCCGACGAAAGCATCATAAGAGTGGTGACGAAGGAAGTATTGCGTTAGATATTCGGTCATGAGAGTCTGATCATTGGAAGAGTTGACCGGGGGAATAAGAGGCATGCCATAATCGCTGTTATAGGGAGCGATATCCGAGTCGCGGGTGGTTTTGGGGACGTAACCAGTGGAATATAGGGAGGAGCGTTTGGGGATGCGGACATATCTGATTGCAAGATTCGCAAATTTTGCAAATACGAGATAGAGAATAAGATGAGATTTGATACATTGTTAGAAGGGAATTTGTATATTCCACCACCGCACATTTAGAAACATCAACTGTTACCTTAGGAATGCCTCGTCATCCCATTCACCCTTCTCCATTATGAACTTCAACCAAGCGTACAGTGTATTCATCTTGAGGTCATAGTAGGTCTGATCCAATGACTCAGCAAACTCTAGCGCTCTCTTCAGAAATGCTTCTCGCTCCGTATCATTTAATACAACCGCCATGCCTTGAACTGTGTCAGGGTATACATCAAGGTTGGGCAACAGCTTATACAGCATAGCCTTGATGTAATTGGTATTGGTTGTGATGATGGGCACCAGCGTCCGCAACTCGCGGAGTTGCAGAAGGGTGAGGTTGCACAGAGTACCCAAATGGACAATGCCATTGCCAGGAAGAATACTCGAGTTTGTACTATTTGGGTCTGATGGCGTTACTATAGCCTGCACTAGACGGGGTAAGAAGTCCGGGAGGTTCAAGTACGGCCGAACCTCCAGCAGGCTTGCGATGTAGGAGCGGAGATTATCAGGTTGCATGATCTCGATGGCAGGCCAAAAGTGGCGTGGAGAAGCACTTACAGAAAGTTCTGACAAGCGGGAAAAGTCAGAGAAGGTTTCCAGTAGAGCGGGGCTGATCGTATTTGAAGCTGGAGTGTCAACCGACTCTACAATAACTGGTGGGGGGACATGGTCAAACCTTAGGTTCAGGGTCTGCTTGAGATAGTCAATGGATTTTTGTGGCTCGTATGCGTAGTTGAGTAGATGGAACTTGCTCTCGATCTCGTTCCAGCGCTTATAGGACAAGTAGCGCTCGCGAGAGTCCACCGTCGAGCGAAGACGCGTCAAGGCAGACTGCTCCTCCAGAGTGGGTGTTACCACGGTTTCAAAGGGCTTTCCAGCAGCGAGACGCGCTTCATACCGCTCCTGCAATATCTGGAGGTCGATCAGGGAATTGTAGATAATGTAACGTTCAGTCCCAGCGATCAACTCTGACTCGACGAGTTTGCGACGGGCGTCGAGGGAGGGGGCAAGGGCGAACTGTTCTGCGAATGAGTCGATTAGTGAATAGGTGGCCATGGTGCATGGGTAATTTTTACGCCACCGTAAATCCAAAGCCACGGAGGCATCTATAGTCACATATTTTGGGGATTAAAACTCGTATATAGTGATACAGTGGGGGATAATCATATCAAAGCGACAGAGAAAAAAGAAGTATATAGTTAATTAATTACACACAAAGCCATCAGTCTTAAAGGACAGAAGGCTTATACGTTAAAGGCAATCGTTTGGAAAGTATGCACGTCACGACTCAAACGAAACAGACCTTGGTGCTAATTAATTATATACTTCTCAGCAAGATCTCATGACCGACAGACACCTCTTGGCGAGAAATCCAACCCAACCAACATAGCATTCATCCCGGCTAAGACCAACAGGCATTCCAGTGACCTGCGTCTGTATCACTTACCTCAGTCTAGAACGCCAACGACAAATATGAACGGGAAGAGATGAGGCGACGTTTGTGAGAAGGGAAAAAAAAGCAACTCTGATTACCCGTGGTATCAAATCACTACTCAACGACCTAGTAACAACCTTTGTCAACTCATGTGCATACATACCCCAGTAAGACACAAGACCCAGCCTTTCTAAAGGAGACATGATACGTATTATCTAAAAATATAATTATGTAATTAATTATATAATTATGTTTCATTGATTGATACCTGGTTTGGTTGTGTTGGGTAGACAACGGACAACTCCAATTACTGCGATGGTTATCATGTGGAACAGGGAAAATATTTCAAATAATTTTGTCCTCTTTATTGTATATATACATTCCCGGCGGCCTCCTTCCTTTGTAACAGTGATGCGTAGTTAAGGCTCCGAATGGGACAGTCCACGTCCCGTCCCGGGGACGGTCCAAAGTCTGTCCCAGACCGGTCGGTCCGGTCGGGACCGTCGGTCCCAGTTGAACCATTTGAAATTTGGACAATAAAAAAATTTAAAAGCAGGCTTGTACCTGCGTCCTATGCGCATAGTCAGGTCATAATACCGTTGATATTTATGGAATAAATCAATTCAAATCAATAAATCGATTCAAACTCGATTCAAACTCGATTTTAATTGATTTATTCAATGGTATTCAGACTCAATTATGACCTGACGATGTGTATAGGATGCAGATACAAGCCTGTTTTTAGATTTTTTTATTTGAATTTATTTTGGATTTTCTATGAATTTATTTGTCCAGATTTGAATTGGATTCAACTCGGGCACTTGTTGCGAAACGCAGGCTTCGGCACTTGCAAAATTCTAGTAGCAACTTATTTAATGAAGTAATTACAGGTAAGAACTGGGATAATGGGGATATTTATAAACTGTCGTTCTGTGGAGAATACAAGCCTAGTGATCAAAAAAGGCAAATGGACGATCATGCATGCATGACAACCATTGTCAGATTAAACAATGCCAAAGGCTGGGACGGTCCGGTCCGGTCCTCCGCCTGTTCGGACCGTCCCATTCGGAGCCTTAGTTTTGTCCAATAAGCTAACAATATGCTACCAAGGCACAAGTAATGTTCTGCAAAAACAGACTCGTTAACCCGAAAACCAGCCCGAGTTTTACCCTAGCCTGACCTGCCACCCAGCCCATCTCTAAGGTTTGCCGGGTGTATACCCAGCCCGACATTTGACCCGAATTCGATACATCGATACAAGACCCACCTGACTTTGACTCGTGACCCCAGCCCGTATACTAGCCCATCCGCATGCGCTTGGGTTGAATGAGTGCTTGGGTTAAATGAGCGTGTGGGTCGAATAAAAAAAAAAAAAAAAAAAAAAAAAAAAAAAAAAAAAAAAAAAAAAAAAGAGCTTGTGTAGAATAAGCGCGTTGCAGAAAAAAGGCTTGTGTAGAATGAGCACGTTGCAGAAAAAAAGAGCACGTTGTGGTCGAAGAGCGCGTTGCAGTTGAAGAATGTGTAAATGAGAGCTTGTGTAGAATGACATCGGTTGTGCATAGGGAGTCATGTGACCTTATTATATGGGGCGTGCTGCAACAAAACCAGACAAAGTGAACATTTGACGTCATTCAGGGAAGATTTTTGTTTTGCTCAAATTATTTCCTAACTTTCAATCAAGGTCACTTTTTAACCTCAATTTGAGTGCCCTGTTGAGAATTCGATTTTTCTAACTAAATCTTTAATCGAGTAACTTTTTCTTTATAGGATTCTGCTTCATTAATCAGTTCTTGAGGAGTTAACTCCTTTAATCACTTATTCTCTGCTTCTAATTGCTTGATTTTCCCCTCTAATTCTTTAATCTTGTCTAGCAATTCCCCCTTTTGTCATTTACTTCACTCTTCCAAGGTTTTCATGAAATCCTCATGGGCTTCTTATTCTTCTTGGATAGTTTATTCAGAATTGTTTAATTGCTCTTTTAAAGAATTTATTTGTCTTTCATAAAAAGCAGGCATACTTTCTCTTTGGTGGGGTAATGAGGAAAACTTTTTTCTTCTAGATTTTCCTTATGCCTAATGCAATAACAAAGGAGGTCAATATCTAATTTAGTTTGAAGTCTTCTACATCTTTCACACTTTGATATTTGGTTATTCCTGTTGTAATTATTAGCTTATTATATCTCTCCTATCAATGATCAATGCATCAACGATCGATCATACATCACTCAATTGTGGCTAAGACGATCTTTGTTTGTATCGACCAATCATAATTTAGCATTAATAAATACACGCATATTGGCTTCATTAGCCAGTGCGCTCTTTACTCCAAACACACACATTCGAAGATCAAATTTCAACAGGTTATGAGCCTCGAGCCGCTCGAATTGCAGCTCGACAACCTGAGATCTATGCAATCATCTATGCAATTACAACTGCGATTACTGTAAGTGTTTATTTAAAATCGTAAATAATGCGTCAAATAAAGCGATAAACAACGCGACAAACGACACCACGATAAAGCAATGCGATAAACAACACGTAACGACGTAGCACTCAACGACGCGACACGACGAAATGGATAACCTATACGCATCATCGTCATCAGCAACAAGATCGACAAGATTGCGATCTAAATCAAAAACAGACAATAGATATCAACCCCCTGACGATGACGACGAAGGATTGGATAGAAACCATCAGAGCAATATTGCATTTAGCCTCGATTGACAGGAACAGATGGCTACAACGATCAGAAATCAGGAAGATAAATTAGACACGCTTGCAACCCTAATGGGCGAATTGATGGCAAAAATTGATAAAACGATCACATCACCTAGCGCGCCAACCAATCAG
>RBNK01001144.1:0-17385 GCA_003990785.1 Endogone sp. FLAS-F59071 | reverse complement strand
GAAATGACCTCCGATCAAGGAACTGAATTCATTAATGAATTCATGCAGATATTGACGCAACACTTCGGGATCCACCAGATAAAGACTACTGCCTACCACCCTCAAGGAAATGGACTTACCGAACGGATGAATCAGACTATCAAGAACACAATTGCTAAAGTAGTACAATCACAAGGAGGAGATTGGGACTTGTACCTACCTTCTGCCTTATTTGCACTACGAACAATGAAACAAGAAACAACAAAATTCACCCCTTTTGAGCTCGCTTACGGAAGAAAAGCTTATCAGCTGGTAGACCAAGTAATAACCACCCCGGAACCCAGCTACACCTCCTGGGAAAAGCAAATCGAGCATCATGTGACAAAGGAAATCCAAGAATTACACAATGTCCGAAACAAGGCAAGAGAATTTATTGCCATTGCACAAGACTAACAAAAGAAGAATTATGACAAGGAACACAAGGAAACCAAAAAATTGAAGATTGGTGATCAAGTCTTACTATACCGGAACATAGTAGAGTCTTTATAGTCAGCAAAGCTAGACCCGAAATGGGAAGGACCATACTATATTGCGAGTATAAAAGGAACTACGTATCAGTTGCGAAAAATGACAGGAACAATCTTACCCTATACTGTCTACCAAAACCACCTCAAGAAATATCATGCCCCGTTGGAACAACTTCCATGAAGTCCAAGTCAGCCTGATCGAGGCCTACCAACATATAGAATCTCTGGAAGACCTTGAGGAGATAGAAGGATCGACCTTACAGAAGACCTGATCGATTGTACGCAACATTCAAAGGAGACAACATCTGGCACGAATTAATGAATGGAAGGAATACTACCGAATTGCACAACTCTGGGATGAAGAAGTTGAACATATCTGGAACTGGAAGGATAGAGAAATCTATCAACGAGCCCTCAAAGGAGCACTCCCTGCCTATAACGCGAGAATGGCCGATCGGATTTATCAACTATTCAAGCATAAGCCTAGTGCTGTGAATCACTTTCGATGCAGTATGCATCAACTAAATCAACTGACACAGAATGAAATGAATGAGCTAGAGGAAGAGGTAAAGCAGTTACAAAGGGATTTCTCCAAGTTAGAACTGTACCTTGAAGTTTAACTCGCAGAAAGGAAGGAGATGTGACAGAACATTTTATGACGATATACAATTTGATCATGTGAAATCAAATCATGTGACTCTCAACAATGTTGAGACCTTTAGCATTGTTGAGATCCGCAATCACGCTATAACCTAAAATAGTATTTCGATCTGATATATTATTTCGTCGCCTAATTACATTATAACCTGATATATCATTTATTATATCTTAGCCAATCAATTTGTACCTTATATTTAGCCGAGCCAATCAGAAATTCAAGTAGTAACCTGGGTAGCTGCCCGTATAGCACCTTGTAATTTCTTATAAATATCCCGCTCGCAATTATCAATAAAATTCGGACTGCAACAAGCTAGAGAAGCTTACAACAGACAACCCAAGGGATACTGAAGCCTTACTCAAGGAGTAAGCAATTGATATAGTTTCGAGATTCTAACAGATACACTTTATTCGATCGATCACACTAAATTCTTGCTAGTTAACACCTACAATAACACCCTTCTTAAGACGCTACCGCATAAACCGCTAAGACCCCTGAAACATATTTTCTGCACTTACTCAATTCTGAGTATCTTGCCGTTAATATATTTTAGTCCGTCACAATAGATTTTGGTCTGCAGATTTTCCCCCTTCAGCTTTGAGTTGAATAGATAGATCAAGGGGTGTACTGATTGGCTTGACATCTGTCATATTAAACCTTGTAATGATTTAATTGGCAAAGTAACTTTGATCAATTGTGATTATATGTGTTTTTCGATCACACATGACTCAAATACTCAGAAAATGTTTAATTTCACCACAGTCTGTCATATCAAATGCGTTACTAAGCTCCACCTTGAATTTGTTCATCATTTCCATCGAATCAGCCAGAATTAGTAGATCATCAACATATATAGCAATAATTATCAGCGATTGATCATCTTGTCTTCTTCTTAGATAAATGCTGTGATCTGATTGTAGTTTTGTAAAATTTGATTAGCTGAGGTAGTTGTCAATCTTCTGATTCTACATATGAGGTGATTGCTTTAGTTCATACAATGATCAATTGAGCTTACACACAGCTCTTGGTGACAGCTCTGATTGGTCAATTCCTTCAGGTACCATCATGTAGATCTCCTCATCAAGATCGCCATTTAGGAATATAGTTTTTATATCTATTTGGTGAATTTCTAAGTTTAGGACTACACCGATTGATAAGAGTGCCCTGATTGATGTGAATTTTGCTATGGGAGCAAATGTTTCATCATAATCAATTCCTTGCTGTTGTAAATATCCCTTGGCAACTAATCTCGCCTTGTACCTGGCAACTAATCTATCAGTGTTAAGCTTCTTTTTAAATACCCATCTGCATCCAATCGGCTTGTGTTCCGCAGGTACCTTAGGTACAATCGTCTATGTGTCATTATTCTTAAGTGATTTAAGCTCTTGATTGATTGCTTCCTGCCAAAGCTTTGCATCAGGCAGAGAAATTGCTTCCTTGTAGGTCATTGGGTCATCAGTTGATTCAATTAAATTAGCTTCTGGTATACGATCTTGCTAAATTTATAGAGCTTCAGTGTCTATCAATTGTTCGATTGGCTCCCAGGTGTTGTCGTCATCATTATCATAGCCTAGCCATTTAACCAGATATTGCCTTTTTTCATCAATCTTGCATTCTTTGATGATCGCTTCAATGACATATTCTTAATCTTCTGGGTTGACGATTGTTGGGGATTTTAATATAATAGATTCATCAAATGTAATGTTGCGGCTGATCTCTATCTTTCTATTAGTTAGATCCCAAAGCCTGTATACTTTCTTTTTATTATGATAGCCAATCATTTTAAGCTTTTTGGATTAGGGCACCAGTTTTGACCTTTTTCTTTTGCGAATATGCATATATGCATCAGCCCATATGATGCGTAAGTTGCTAATATCAGGCTTGTGACTATGCCATAATTCAAATGGTAAAGCACTCTTCTTATTGGCTTGTGTTGGCAATCGATTACGTAAATATGTAGCACTTATAGCAAGTTCAGCTTAAAGTTCATTAGGTATGTCAGCAGTAATTTTAACGGCCCGGATCGACTTCATCAATGTCCGGTTATATTATTCGATGACACCGTTTTGTTGTGGTGTGTCCGGCATCATCATTTCATGATGAATTCTGTTTTTGATTAAAAATTCGCATATCTCGGTGTTTACATATTCTCCTCCTCTATCGAACCAGAGAATCTTTAGTTTTCGGCTTGATTGCATTTTGGCGAATGCCTTGAATACCCGGAATTGATCAAATATATCACTTTTGTTATCAATAAAATATGTTGTGATATAGCGAGTGGCATCATCGATGAATGTTAATATATATTTTACTCTATTGACTGATGGCATGGACATCGGCCCACACAGATCTGAGTGCACCCTTCCGATAGGCTCCATCGATTGATTTTTTGTATATCTAAAAGGCTTGCGGTGTGACTTCGCATGTTCACACCTGGCACATATTTCGATTTGTCCGGTCGACAGCCGCACATCTCCGAGCCCTGTGACAAATTTGTTGATTGATTGCAGAATATTTTGGCCCAGATAGCTCAGCCAGTGATGCTATAATATATAGTTATCAATCTTGGAATCGGCGATGTTTGCTTCTAGTAGCTCTAGTGATGTCGATAAATGAAATAGGTCACCATCGGCTTGTCCGATTTTGATTTCCTCATAATCTACGCCAATTTTAATTACTGATCCGTTGCTTTTGAAGGTTATGTTATTTCCATTACGTGTCAACGCCCATACAGATATTAAATTTCTAGTGATTTCCAGTACATATAAAATGTCTCATAATTTCAGCTAATCGTCGAGCTTAATCATCCCAACGTGTGTCACCCGTAGCTTCTTGTTCCCTGCATACGTGACCAAGCTGTCGTGCTCAGCCACCATCTCAAAAATCTCCCATTGGTTGAATATATGTTATATAGCACCTGAATCGATGATGGTGCCAATTGCCAGATTTGCTTTGGCTCTCAGTTTAGCCTTTTCTTTTTCTGTTTTTACCCAATCGTTGAATTTGTTGTATTGAAATATTCCATGTTCTCCCTTATAGACATAACATTTCCAAGGATGTCCCTGAAAATTCCCGCCTCGATGAGCTCCATGATTGCCACCTCGGTCACCTCTGTCATTATGATGACCTCCTCGATTGTTTCTGTTATCGTTGTTGTAGCCTCAGCTTTGTCCAGTGCTTCCACCTCGGTTGCCATGACTGCCACCTCAGTAGCCATCTCGGTTGCCGCCTCGGTAGCCACCTCAGTTTGTTATGTGGGCTTCGTCATGCCTTTGTTTATTATCCAGATCAAACCTGATGCATGTGAGTTATAAAGCCTCCAGCATTGTCGATATATTCTCCCGTGCAAGTATTAATTCCCGGTACCTGGGGCTTAGACTCCGGAGATATTGCAGTATAGCTTCTATATCGGTTATGTCTTCAATTTGTACTATAATTTGATTGAACACATCATTATAATCTTCGATCGATCCCTTTTGCTTCATTATCGCAAGCTTATTGCGCATTCGTAACAATTGTTCCATTGGTGCGTATTTTTGCATCATAGCCTCTTTAAGCTCATTCCATGAATCAAATTCTCCCGATGTGTTCACATGCCTCCATAGCCACATTCTAGTGTTGCCTATAATTTTACTGATCACTGCATTGACTTCTTCCTTTTGTACTGATAGATCAGTGCTAGTGATAAATTGCTCTACGGCATCAAAGTAATCAAACAATCTGGGTACACCTCCTAACCCATCAAATTTGTTGATTGATCTCAGATACTCCTTCGCCAGATCATTAAGCTTTGTTAATGTTATTGGTGATGGTGATGGTGATTGTGTTTGTATTTGTAGCATGTTGCCTTCTATAGCTGTATTCTGATTGGTTAGCATGCTGGGTGATACATTTGTTTTGTCAATTTTTGCCATCAATTCGCCCAATAGGGTTGTCAGCATATCTAATTTATCTTTCTGATTTCTGATCATTGTAGCCATCTATTCCTATCAATCAAGGCTAAATCTAATATTGCTGTAATGGTTGCTATCCAATCCTTCATTGTCATCATCAGGGGGTTGATATCTGTTGTCTATTTTTGATTTAGATCACAATCTTGTCAATCTTGTTGCTGATGACGATGTATATAGATTGTCTATTTCATTGTTTTGTTAAATGCTATGTCATTACATGTTGTTTATTATGTTGCTTTATTGCGGTATTGTTTGTCATGTTGTTTATCGCATTGTTTGATGTGTTGTTTACAATGTTAAATAAACGCTTACTGTAATCGCAGTTGTAATTGCTATGATTGCATAGATGCTATGATTGCATAGATCTCAGGTTGTCGAGCTGCAATTCGAGTGGCTCAGGGCTCATAACCTGTTGAAATTTGATCTTTGAATATATGTTTGGAGTAAAGAGCACACTGGCTTATGAAGCCAATATGCGTGTATTTATTAATACTAAAATATGATTGGTTAATACAAACAAAGATCGTCTAAGCCACAATTGAGTGATATACAATCGATCATTGATAGAAGAGAGATATAATAAGCTAATAATTTCAACAAGAATCAGAAGATCAGATAGATGTCTGATAATAAGAAATTGAGTAGTTCCATCACTTCTTGGTAAATGCTGTGGTATGGTACAATTGCTGTGATGCAATTACTGTACTCTTACATCTTTTATCTTGCTATAGATCAGTATGTCATCAATGTAGACAACTACAAATTCGTCGAGTAGTGGTCTGAATATATTATTTATTAGCCCTTAAAATATTGCAGGTGTGTTTGTCAATCTAAAAGGTATGACTTTCTATTTGTAATATCCATATTGTGTTCTAAATGCTATTTTTGGAATGTCTTCTTTAGCAATGCGAATCTGATGATATCCTGATCATAAGTCAATTACTGAGAATATAGTTGCTTCTTTGAGTCAGTCGAATAATTCCATGATATTGGGTAATGTATATCAGTTCTTAATGGTTATATCATTGAGTTGTCGATAGTTGATACACATTCTGATTCCATTCTTCTTTTTGATAAATATAATAGGTGCTCTGAAAGGTGATATACTAGGTTGAATAGATCTTTGTTCAATTAATTCTTCTAAAGTTTTCTTGAGTTCTTATAACTCTAGTCTAGATAATTGATATATTTTCTTGAATGGTGGTTCTGCACCAGATATTAAGTTAATTCGGTAATTAATACTTTGTTTTGATAGTAGTTCTTCTGGTAAGTTTATAGAGAATCGGTCTGCGAACTCAGTGATAAGTGGTTGTAGAGATATGTCCAGACTATTAATGTCTATATTGGTTTCAGTGGTTATTTTAGTGATGTCCTTTTCTGTAATAATGTAGCAGTAAACTATGTCATCTTTTTCAAGGTGTTGGTAGAATTTTTTGGTGGAGTAGAGTCAGATCTTGCTGTTTCTTAATTTGGAGACCAATTTAATGTTCTTGTTTCGATGAGTAAACTCTATAATTCTACTTAGCCAGTCAATATTAGGGTTCTTCTGATCTAGCTAACTTTTTCCGAATACTATACTTGGTTTGGGCATACCTATAATTTCGAAGTTTAATATATCCTGATATAATTTGATTAAGATTGGAAGGTTCTTAGCAGTATAGGTGACTCATTGGGTTCCTCCATCAGTGACTTCTACAATCATTGCTACTTCTTATAGTAACTTGACTACTTTGAGTTGGTCTGCTAGTTGTTTACTAATAAAATTATATATCACTTCACTGTTGATCAGTATATTAACTATTTCATTCTTCATTATTCCTTTGTAGAAAAGAAGTTCCATTTTCTTTCTGAGTGATGATAAGGTTCCATGTTCTACTTTTTCTTCTATTTCTTCTACTTTTGTTTCTTTAATAGACTATATGTTTGTTGTGTTTTCAATGGACCAGTCTGTTTTCTTTTCCCTAGTTAGTAGTTTTATAGCCTTGCGTACTTGTTTTGCTTTTTCTTCTTCTTTTGCTAATTGTTGGATTTATGATTTCTTGCTTTTTTCAATGCAGCTCTAGTATTTCCAAGTGTTGTCTGCATAATAAGTTCTGTTTTCATAAGGACAGCATCTATATAGTACTATTCCTTATGCCATTTTCAGGTACCAATGTTCATCTTTGGTGAGTGTAAGTTTCTTTTTGTCTGTCGATCTGAATCCTTCTGCAGCATGTTTAGTTTTTGGAAGTTGTTCTATGACTTTGACTATTACTGAGTTGTCCAGCTTGATAAATATGAATTATGCTAGCTTGGCTTCTTTGGTGACTCAGTATTTGTGGCAAGTTGATAAGTTGTGAACTGCAAGTATAATTTTGCCAGTGTAGTCTGTATTAATGACTCCTGCTTTGATTGAGATTCCTTCTTTGATTTTGCTGCTTTTATCTAGGATTTGTATATAAGTTCCAGTTGGCAGCTTTAAGGTAATTCCTGTCTTGATCAGGAAAATTGATCCTGATGGGATTAGTGCATTTTCATTTGCATGGATGTCATATCCTGTAGAGTTTGCTATTCCTTTAGTAGGTACTATAGCATCCAAGTACTTCTTTTCAACTAGGAAGTTGGTTTTATTGTTGGTTTCTTGTATTATATATAGTCGTTGTAAGAGTGATAGATATAAAAAGCAGCAACAAATACTTGCAGAAATATAACAAACAACCATGCCCCGATTCAACAATAACGAATACCTCCGAAGCCGAGTCATTGAAGCATACCGAGCCTTAGAAGACCCTCCATCTGAACTATTACCTGAGGAAGGATCTGCCCTACGAAGGACTCAAATAATAATGAAAACATCGACATTGCTCAGAAACAATAAACACAAGACAAATTTCAGGCCTACTATAAGATTGCTAGGATCTGGGAAGAAGATCTTGAACATATATGGGACTGACGACATGCAGAAGCATGTAAACGAGCACTACATCAAGGGATTTCTCTCCAATCTCAAAGGATTGCCTTCTAGATTTACAGACTCTTCCAATTCTGACCAGCCGCCTTGAAAAGACTTACCAAGATTGGACCATCCGCATTTCACCAACTGTCTCAAAGTGCCTTTAAGGAACTTAAAGAAGAAATCCACGTACTACAAAGAGATTTCGACCAATTGGAACAGTTTCTTGATTTGTGAAACCTTTTAACCATCTTAAACCTTTCAACCATCTTAAATCTTTAACCATCTTAAATCCATAACTTATATAACTTATTATATCACATAAATTCATAATTAGTTTATATTTTAAATAGCCAATAGTTTTTTGAGTAGTAACCTGGGCAGCTACCCGTATAGCACCTTAAGAAATTTGTATAAATATCCCTCAAATCTTTATTCAATAAACTTTAGTTCAATAGCAGTGCATACTCAAGATCCCTTTGAGAGCTAAAGATCTCACCTCCCTTCTACATACATCAAGAGCGCTGAAGACTAAAGTCTGAAATTCACAATTAATAATCTTATAAAGAAACAAAGTACTTTCGATACCTTAGAAACCTTGCGATGTACTCGGAGATTCCTAAGTCCAACGTGGATTAGTATTATCAGATGCTTCCTCACAGGCGGTTCAGGAGAAACCCCCTTACAACTTGGTAGTAGCAGTAATGAAAAACCGTTATAATAATCAGAAACATACTACTAATATTTTACAAAAGACCTAGAATTACCAATTCCTTTTTAGACATGACCGACATACTTGGAGTGCTACTAAAAACACCACATACATCTTATTTCCAACAGCCAGAGAGGCTACATACATCATGGAACCCTTCAAGTGGATACAATATCAGCAACTGCTACGAAGCACTGATTCAACAACAGTAGCTCGTTTACAAGGCGAAACATACCTTGAACTCTACAACGAACTTTTAGAAGAATTCGAAAACCCTTTTACAACTGAAGCCTACTTCGAAGCATTTCAAGATTTCCTCTACGAAAACATCAAAGGAGATCGTGACATCGTTTCCATCACATGAGCAGAACACCAATTCACCAATCTTACAACTACTGTACGAGGATATAATAATCATCAAGTTATCAAAGAGTAGATTACCAACTTGCAATTTGATTACTCAACATACCGAGGCACTGTTTACTACAGAATTGCAAACAGATTATTTGAGAAATTAGTAGCAGAAGACCTTACACAATTCACCGAAACAACACCATTAGGATCAACTGTACCTATTATACCACTATCTATCAAGGATTCTATCAATCTCACAACATCTATATTCCGACATATATCCGGACCAAGCAAACCAACATTCAGAGAAGCAACCAATATAAGTGACTTACACGAACCTGAGATAACTGTCTATCATGACGCCGACACTGCATTTATTGAAGACGCCGATACAACCGTTCGAAGAATCACACTCGAAGCTAACATACTTGAAGAATCGGAAGACCTTGACTCAGAAGACAAAATATTTGATCACGAAGTCAGAGAATACATCCAACAAACAGAAAGAGGAGAAAACAAACTTCCAACATCACCACTACTCACACCAACTATATTTACTAATATAATGGCCGATGCTGCAATTGCTACACTAACTGCACAAGTAGCAGCCTTAACAGCACTTGTAGAACAAGTAGCACAACTCAGCCAGACAACCAAAGCAATCAACCTACAACCTTTTGATGGAGAAGCAAAAGAAGTTGCCGCATTTATATCAGCTGTTGAAGCCAATTACAATACCAACAGCTGGAATGATGATCAAGTACCAGATGATAGACTCACCAACAATGTCAATCATATACCTGAACAAGTATATGCTAAGTCATATGCACAGGTCAATAAAATCGCTGGATTTCTCAGAAAATTGGCAGCAATCTGGTGGCAAAATCTGCCCAGAAAACCTTTGACCTGGCAAGATACAACTTTGGTAGCAGCTCAAGTAGCTAATGCAGCCCGACTAGGATATCCGAATATCCCCGTCCAACAAGGTCTTAGATCCTTACTGATTGACAAGTTCCGCAGTAGCGCACATATCGCTGAAGCAAAGAAATGACTAGCTACAGCAAGATTCAACACTGAAGGAAACAAAACCTTTGAAGCTTTTGCCACAGAAATCGACGCTGATCTCATCATCATTGGAATGCCTTATGATGATGACAATCACATCACTTGTGATGCATGAGCTGACACCTTATTCAAAACCCTTCCACAGTGGCTGGAAATGCGCATTAAGGAGAGAGGGAGCCCATGTGCTTACGAACAATAGTGTTTCAGCATGGTTATCAAATCAGTATATATAATTTTATCAGTACAACAAACATGGATAGAAAACAGAAATCAAAACTCTAGCTCAAGCAGCAAACCAACAACTGATACTTACCATCAAGGAGGATTCAACCCCCATAGAGGATTCAGGAGAGGACAAGGAAACTACAATAATAAACTGACATGGCGAAACAATTTCAAGAAGGACGAAAACAAGGATGACTGGAAGAAAATGAAGACTTGCTTCAATTGTGGAAAACGAGGACATATCGCACCTGATTGTAGAAGTACTCACACTATTTCGGGAGAAAAGATTACAAAGAAAGAAGAAACCAAAGGTACAAGCAAAAGCATGACTACCGAAGAAGAAACGGATCCTAGAGATATCAGCCGACTATATATGATTGAAGAGAAATATAGCCGAGGATACCGCAAGTTGAACAAGCAAGAACAAATCACCCTTATCAATTGGAACATAGTGCAAACGAGATGCCCATTCTGTGACCAACACATCTATTGTGCAGAACATATGTGCAACTGTTCAACAACTCACCTTATACCTGATGGAACCAAAATAGAAGATTTCCTCATCATCAAAAAGAAGGATTGAAGAATAAAACCACAACCAAGACGCTGACAGATGCCACCAATGAACAATAGACCCTACTATAGCAAGAACCCACACCCCTATGCCAACAACACTAAAGAAATCTACGACATTTTCTGGAGAAGCTATCAATATGTTGGCAAAGGAAAGTTCTGGGGAGACAAGAAGAGATACAAACAAGGAGTATATTAGGACAAAATCTACCCACAAGATCTTTGGACTGTCCATAACTCATCTACTATTGATGACAAGGGATGCGACCCAGCCTACAATGGCACTTGGCAAGAACTGGCCGATATTGAAGAAGGAAGGCAAGAAAATGAAGAAGAAGAACAGGAAGAATCATCAGAAGATGAACAACTATACATGATACAAGAAACCAACAATGAAACTAACTTCCTAGTCGAAAAGAAGCACCCAGATGCTATAGTACCTACTAAAGGAACAGCAAACTCTGCAGGATATGATATCTATGCAAATGAAGATGCTCTGATCCCACCAGGATTGATTTTTCTGATCAAAACAGGAATCACTCTAAAGCCGCCAACTGGAACTTATACACAAATCCTGGATAAAAGTAGCAAAATCAAGAAAGGAATCTCAATCAAAGCAGGAGTTATTGATGCAGACTATACTGGTGAAATTATACTCGCAGTTCACAACTTATCAGCTCGCTGCAAATACCAGGTCACCAAAGGAGCCAAACTGGCACAGTTCATATTTATCAAACTGGATAAC
Organism: Endogone sp. FLAS-F59071; assembly: GCA_003990785.1. Lineage (NCBI taxonomy): Eukaryota > Fungi > Mucoromycota > Endogonomycetes > Endogonales > Endogonaceae > Endogone > Endogone sp. FLAS-F59071. The sequence goes on along the minus strand of RBNK01001144.1, from coordinate 5,662 downwards.
TCAGTAACAGCCAAAGTTGTAGAACAGCTTCCAAAAACTGAATAAGCTGCAGGAGGATTCGGATCAACAGACAAAAAGAAACCTACACTTACCAAAGACGAATGTTAGTACCTGAAAATAGCATAAGGAATAGTACCATATGGATGCTGTCCTCATGGAAACAGAACCTACTGTACAGATGACGCCTGGAAATGCTGGAGTTGCATTGAAGAAAGCAAGAAACCACAAATCCAACAATTAGCAAAGGAGGAAGAAGAAGCAAAACAGGTACGCAAAGCTATAAAATTACCAACCAAGGAGAAGAAAACAGATTGGTCAATCGAAGATACAACAGATATGTGGTCTATCGAAGAAACAAAAGTGGAAGAAATAGAAGAAAAAGTAGAACATAGAACCTTATCATCACTCGGAAAGAAGATAGAACTCCTCTTCTATAAAGGAACAATGAAGAATGAAACAGTCAACATACTGATTGATAGTGGAGCAACCTGCAATTTTATCAGCAAACAGCTGGCCGATTAGCTCAAAGTAATCAAGTTACCTTGTGAAGCAGCAATGATTGTAGAAGTCATTGATGGAGGAACCCAACGAGTCACCCATACCGCCAAGAACCTTCCGATATCAATCGAATCATACCAAGATGCATTGAATTTCGAAATCATAGGCATGCCTGGACTAAGTATAGTATTCGGAAAAAGTTGGCTAGATTAGAAGAATCCTAACATCAACTGGCCAAGCAGAACTATAGAGTTTACTCATCGAAACAAGGACATCAAATTGGTCTCCAAATCAAGAAACAGCAAGATCTGACTCTACTCAGCTAAAAAATTCTACCAACATCTCAAAAAAGACAACATAGTTTACTGCTGCATTATTACGGAAAAAGACATTGCTAAAATTATCACCGAAACGGACATAGACATTAATAGCCTGCATATATCTTTACAACTACTGATCACTGAATTCACAGACCGATTTCCTATAAACTTACCAGAAGGACTACCACCGAAATGAAGTATCGATCACCGAATTGACTTAATACCTGGTGCAGAACCACCATTCAAGAAAATTTATCAATTATCTGGACTAGAGTTACAAGAACTCAAGAAGACTCTAGAAGAATTAATTGAACGAGGATCTATTCAACCTAGTACATCACCTTTTGGAGTACCTATTATATTTGTCAAGAAGAAGGATGGAATTAGAATGTGCATTGACTATTGACAACTCAATGATATAACTATCAAGAACTGATATGCATTACCCAACATCATGGAATTATTCGACTGACTCAAAGGAGCAACTATATTCTCGGTAATCGACTTATGATCGAGATATCACCAGATCCGCATTGCCGAAGAAGACATTCCGAAAACAGCATTTAGAACTCGATACGGACATTACGAATAGAAAGTTATGCCTTTTGGACTGACAAACGCACCTGCAACATTCCAAGGACTGATGAATGACATATTCAGACCACTACTTAACGAATTCATAGTTGTCTACATCGATGACATACTGATCTATAGTAAAACAAAAGAAAAACACTTACAACATCTCCGCCAAGTACTGGAGATCCTGAGAAAACATTAGTTGTATGCTAAACTCAGCAAATGTAACTTTTTACAAAAAGAAGTTGCATATCTTGGACACTGAATCAATGAGCAAGGCATTCTAGTTGACCCTGCAAAAATCGAGGCAATCAAGAAATGGGAAAAACCAACAATGATCAAGGAAATACAATCCTTCCTAGGACTAGCAGGATACTACTGAAGGTTTATCAAGAATTATGCAGGAATTGTAACATGTCTACATGATCTGACAGTTACAGGCACAAATGTTATTCAAGAATGGAATGATAACTATGATGTAGCCTTCAAAACTTTGAAAGAAAAGTTAACAACTGCACCAGTTCTCAGAAGCCCAGACTAGAACCTACAATTTGTAGTAACTACCGACGCCTCAGATTATGCAATTGGAGCTGTACTTTCACAAGAAGACCAACCTATCACCTACCGTTCAAGAAAAATGTCATCAGCAGAAAGAAATTACCCTATTTACGAAAAGGAGTTACTTGCAATAATCGATGCAATACAGGCTTGGAGATACTACCTGATAGGCAACAAATTCCTGATCTATACAGATCATGAATCACTTAAATACCTGAACAAATAGCCGACCCTCTCCATCTGACAAGCACGATGGATGGATCATCTCAACAACTATCACTTCGAAATAATCTACAAACCTGGAAAGCTAAATGTTGTAGCAGATGCATTATCCCGACAACAACAGGAGGATGAATAAATCAAAGCCATCATCGAAATCACAGACAACTGGATACAAGAAATTCAAAAAGGAGTCCAGTTAGACAAAGAAGCACAGAAAATCATAGAAGAACTCAACACCAAACCAGATATGATAAACAAATTCAAGATCCGAAATAACAACCTCTATTATAAAGATCGACTTTTCATACCACTAAATCTTCATGTCAAGATTCTACAAGAACACTACGATATACCCTTAGCAGGCCACTTCGGATTTGATAAAACTTACAAAGCACTCACCAGAAACTTTTACTGGCCAAAAATGTTTACAAGCACCAAGAGCTTCATAGCCTCTTGTGACACTTGTCAATGTAACAAAACACTCAGACAATCACCTGCTGGACTATTACAACCACTACCTATACCTGCCGAAAAATGGAAACAAATCAGTATGGATTTCATTATCCAACTACTGAAAACAACATCTGGGAAAGATGCAATAACCGTCTTTGTCGATCGACTCAGTAAGCAAACTCACTTCATTACTAGCAAAACAACTGATACTGCACCAGACGTAGCAAAAAATATTTTTCGACAATATTTTTCACCTACATGGATTACTACGAATTATTATCTGTGACCGAGATCCAAAGTTTACAAGCAACTTTTGGCAATTGCTATTCAAAACACTTGGAACAAAAATAGTACTCTTAACTGCATTTTACCCACAGACCGATGGACAAACAGAACGCATGAACCAGACATTAGAATAAATGCTTAGAACTTACATCAACTATCGACAGAATGATTGGGATGAACACTTAACTGCTGCCGAATTTACATGCAATAATGCTCAGCAAAAGTCAACGAAACTATTGCCATTCTTCCTAAACTATAACTATCACCCCCTGACACCAGCAAACTCTGTTACTAGAAAAAGTCGAATCAACAGTACAAGCCATTAATGACTTTACCATACGAATGACTAACCTGCTGACCAAAGCACAAGATGCAATTCGTGAAGCACAAGTACAACAGACAAGATATGTAAACGAAAAAAGGTGTGAAGAATCATTTGAGATAGACAAAATGGTCTTACTGTCCTTAAGACATATCACATTGTGACAATTATCTAATCAATCTTCAAAGAAACTTCAGAACAAGTTTCTCGGACCATTCAAGATTATCACAAAAATATCAGCTGTTGCTTACAAACTGGAGTTACCACCAACAATGAGGATTCACCCCGTGTTTCATATATCACTACTGAAACATTATACACCAAATGATGATGATCTATTTCTGGATAGACAAGTCAAACTACCTGCACCAATTTTGGTCAATGACACAGAAGAATTCGAAGTAGAAGAAATCTTAGATCAACAGATTACTAAACAAGGCAACAGATCGACACCACAATACCTAATTAAGTGGAAAGGATACCCCTTACATGATGCTATATGAGAACCGCTTAGTAATCTGATAAACGTAGATGAAGTACTGGAAAAATATCACAAGTCCTTACAGAAATAGCGTGGATGCTATTTTCTCAAAGAGGGAAGAGTTGTAAGAGTGATAGATATAAAAAGCAGCAACAAACACTTGCAGAAATATAACAAACAACCATGCCTTGATTCAACAATGACGAATACCTCTGAAGCCAAGTCATTGAAGCATACCGAGCCTTAGAAGACCCTCCATCTGAACTATTACCTGAGGAAGGATCTGCCCTATGAAGAACTCAAATAATAATGAAAAACATCAACATTGCTCAGAAACGACAAACACAAGACGAATTTCAGGCCTACTATAAGATCGCTAGGATCTGGGAAGAAGATCTTGAACATGTATGGGACCGATGACATGCAGAAGCATGCAAACGAGCACTACATCAAGGGATTCCCCTCCAATCTCAAAGGATTGCTCTCCAGATTTACGGACTCTTCCAATTCTGACCAGCTGCCTTGAAAAGACTTACCAAGATTGGACCATCCGCATTTCACCAACTATCTCAAAGTGCCTTTGAGGAACTTAAAGAAGAAATCCGTGTACTACAAAGAGATTTCGACCAATTGGAACAGTTCCTTGATTTGTAAAACCTTTTAACCGTCTTAAACCTTTCAACAATCTTAAATCTTTAACCATCTTAAATCCATAACTTATATAACTCGTTATATTATATAAATTTATAATTAGTTTATATTTTGAATAGCCAATAGTTTTCCAAGTAGTAACCTGAGCAGCTACCCATATAGCACCTTGAGAAATTTATATAAATATCCCTCAAATCTTTATTCAATAAACTTTAGTTCAATAGCAGTGCACACTCAAGATCCCTTTGAGAGCTAAAGATCTTACCCCCCTTCTACACACATCAAGAGTGCTGAAGACTAAAGTCTGAAATTCACAATTAATAATCTTATAAAGAAACAAAGTACTTTCGATACCTTAGAAACCTTGCGACGTACTCAGAGATTCCTAAGTCCAACGCGGATTAGTATCATCAGACGCTTCCTCACAGGCGGTTCAGGAGAAACCCCCTTACAATTTCAGACTTATAGTCTTTAGCACTTTTAATATATATAGAAGAGAGATGAGATTATTAGCTCTCAAAGAGATCTTGAATATATACTGCTATTGAACTCATTTTAGAAAGTTACAAGAATAGTGCAGAACATCAATTTAATAAGTTCACAACTATCTGCATTATGCAAAGCCTCTTGAGGTTCTGGCTTTTGTAGAGAGTTATATAAAGTTAATATATTATATATAAGAGATTGTTAAAGGAGTTGATAAGACTTGATAGAGCTGATCTTAAATTGATTGATATTTATTGAATAAAGAATTTGAGAGATATTTATATAAAATTGAAAAGCTTATTATAGTATAAGCCTAATAATATAAGTTAACTATAAAGCTTTGATATCAACAGTATTGATAGTATTAGTAGTGTTGATATCTATAGTGTTGATAGTATTTATAGTGTTGATAGTATCTATAGTGTTGATAGTATCTACAGTATAGATTTCTTCTTTTATATCTAATCTGGATATAGAAGTATCAGTTTCTTCTTTCAGATTTAAGTAACTAAATATTCTAAATAGTGCTGCAATATAGTAACAATTATTTGTAATATCTAAATTAATTACTCTTATAACTCTTCTTCTCTTAGGAAAATAGTATCTATACTATTTCTGTAAGAAACTTGATATTCTATAAGTTATATTCCTTATATAGTGTTGATTCTGTTTGATTTGATATAGGTGATTATCAAAGTATCTTTGTTTTTATATAAGTAGTTTAATCTTTTAATATTGGTCTTGTTCCAAAGTTATCTATCTGTTGATTTCAGTAAATAACTCTAGATTTTACTATATATAGTAGATATA
>RBNK01001143.1:0-17386 GCA_003990785.1 Endogone sp. FLAS-F59071 | reverse complement strand
AGAAAACAGAAACAAATTAACACAAAACAACAATTTTGAGAGGAAAAATCGCGATTTACCGTCACCAGTATGGATGTGCTGAGAGAGAGAGAGAGCAGTCTTTTTAGAAAACGGAAACAAATTGATGCAAAACAACATCAACTTTGAGAGGAAAAATTGCGATTTACAATCATCAGTGGGGATGGCCCAGTCAAAGCCCCCCTTCGATTTCGATCTCTGAGACGGCGGATGGCTTCTGCGACCGCTAAACGAGTATATAAGTCCAACAACTTGCAGTCACCTACAGACTAAACTTGAGTTTGTATACCTCACCCTCTTTTTTTTTTTTTTTTTTTTTTTTAAAAAAAAAAAAAAAAAAAAGCTTAACCAAAGAATTATTGAACAAGATAGCACAGGCAAGAGGGATCAATGCAGCTGTATGTCTCTGAATTTCAGTGAAGATGACCGGAAAAAAAAAATGTCGTGAAAATTAGTCTATAATATAATAGGTAATATGGTTGAACGGTAATATTCCAAATTGGGATTTACAATTGATTATTTATTGTAAAAATCAGATGACTTAAAAATCACGATTTATTATAAAATGACTACTCCAGAGCAAGGTAAGTCGGGATCAATTTTATCATGACTTTCTCAGGCTTTACTTCAATGTCCAGCGCGGCCACCAAATCAGTCCGCATTATCGGCAAAGGCCGGAAATACATTCTCTCGACCATCCTTACTCTCTTCTTTATCATTTTCTTTCTCCCAAGCGCATTTTGGTTTGCAAAGCCCGAAGAACAGGCACAACTAGTAAATGTATGTTCACCCCTTTACCCTTTGGTGGCATCGCCAATTTTTACTAATATTTCGCTTATCTCCAAAGGGCGACGACGTGGCCTACTTCCACAAGCTTCTCACCCCATTCGGCCTGACCCGCGTTCCGTCCTCTGCTTTTCAAGTTGAAGACGGTACAAACCTCACGGCTGTCTACGAGCGTCTGATTGAGGAATATTTGGCTCCGTGGGCGCCCGTTCTTGGTTTCGCACACCCACCGGTAACCACCCGCATGCTGGACGCCATGGAGTTCTCGCTGCGGAAAGCGCATTTTAGGGTACGGATTGTGGATGGAGTGGTGTACTATCGTAAGGTGGCAGAAATAAAGCCTGAGTGAGTATATTCGGTTCGGTGGATACGTCAGTCAAGAGGAACATGTGGCTAGTACCTATATTTCGTACTGATTGTGTCATCCGGTTTGTGTAGTCACCGTGTCTTGAGAATCAATTGCATGCTCGAAATGATGCAACAGACCGTCAATGAGTACAATATCTCCAACACTGAATTGTGTGTGTCTTCCCTTACTGTTCCAGGTAGCTCAAACTTCAATAAACTGCACATCGGCTCACCCAAAATCTTTACTCACCTTCCATCAGCTATGTGGGCATTGGTGACGGCCCACATTTTCGCCTGGACACGTTGATCAACACTCTTAGTGGCGTCCCCGTCTTCTCTAAAAGAACTGGATACGCGTACATTGATGTACCAGTACCGGATCCTGCAGAACAAGGATGCTATGGGAATTATGTGGTCAACGACACGGACTTGCCGCCGTGGGATAACCGGATTCCCAAAGCCTTTTTTCGTGGGGTCACGTCGCAGTGTAAGTATTTTCCTTAAGTAATAATAAATTTATTTTGAATAGTTAGGGCTTTGCTTCAACAGCAGACACCCCGGACCCAAGACTCGACTCTGACATTTCTCTTTTAATCTAGTCTACCTTCAAGTGGACAATTGGCATACAGCGCAGCGTATCAAGCTCGCACAATGGAGCGAAGGCCACCCGGACCTTCTGGACGCCGGACTGACTGATTTCATACGCATGGGTGATAACACCCCCTTTGGGCCTCCTACGACTGATGAGATTGCGAAATCGATTGGGATTACGCTCGTGCCGCCAGTCCCGATTGAAACACAAACTCAGTATAAATATGTTATTGATGTGGACGGCGGGCTGGGATCCAGCAGAAAAAGTTCCATTTTAAAGGGAAAATCGACTCTTATAAGACAGGACTCAATGTTTTATCAGGTGAGCCCACCTACTTGGTGTTTTATTTTTGAGATATCAATTCTTTGTCATCTGGCTTGAATTTTACTGATCTGATTCTTTTACAGCACTATGATCCTCTTCTTCGTCCGATGCAACACTTTATCCCGCTTGACTTCAATCTCCGAGACGTTACACAGATCGTCTCCTTCCTCCAGCGCAACGACGCCCTCGCGAAACGCGTCGCGGACGCCGGGCATGACTTTGCGCAGCGACATCTCAACGCAGAAAGTTACCGGCTGTACTGGGCAATACTGCTCCGCCGATATACCGCCCTTTTGGATAGCCCGCCGCGTAATACGTCGGATGTTGGTGTGGATGCCTGTAAAGTATATCCGAATGAGAAAGAGAGTTACATGGGGGGAGATATGGGTTGTAGCTTGGGGTGGAAACGGTGGGAAGGGATCCAAAACAGTTACGTGCAACTCAAAGAATAATCAAAACTAGAATTTCCTTATACCCCGTTATATTTCTTGATCATTTTCAAATATTGTTATTGCCTACCATTTCTATTATTCTCTTATTTGACGATTTATCTTAGTATCTCACTAAGCCGTATGTATATACTTTTAGAACTACGTATATATACCCTGTGGTTTTTTTTATCAGAGGATTCACAGTCACTCTATAATACTTTATGGTTTGTGAAGATCCCGAAAATTTATAACGATAGATCAGTAGTCACTCAGTAGTCACAAACCGTAAGGGTCCTTTCAAGGTCAAAGGTATGCTTGGGACCGCGTTGCCAATGATTATAATGCAGCCGTGGAGCCAAATGCAAGTTTGATTTTGCTCTCAACTTTTCGGAAGGAGGAGGTCATACAGTTGAAACGGAGGAGGCCGAAGCTGAAGATATTCGTTACCGCCGCCATGAAAAGTAGGAAGGATGGAACACGCTCTCTATCTGCATTGAGTTCGAATCTGACGCTAACCAACGAACAAGATGGAGTTCCCAGTCCCTCCCCCCCTAAAGGCGCGTATATCTCGAAGGAATACTAGCGCAAAGGTTGTTGATATAATTCAAGAGGAGGCACGCAAATATGAAGTTTTTTAATTACAAGTGCTAAGGAAGGCCGGAGAAGGAAGAACTAAAGAGGTAGTACAAGCGCGAGATGTAGGAAAATAATATATTTTGAAGCAGCGCCACTTGATTTGAAATGCTGAGCTTGAGAGAAGGTTGGAAAGAGAGCTGAATAAGAGGTGAAGCGTATACGATGCAATGTAGGCTCAATTTTGAGAGGTGGGGTATCATTGCATATATATATATATATATATGTATGGAGGTTATATAGTGTGAAGACGAATAAATTTGAGCCGCAGTTACGCAATAGTTAACTAGCTCGATATTGGAATGAAACGATTTCGTGCCATTCGACGACAACGGACGCAAGCCATATACCGCTTCGACAGCGAACGCAAGCCGCCGCGCCATTAAAATCTAATCCTTCTATTGGCACAAGTGGTTTCTCCGGCTGAGAATAAAGGAGGTTGATATTGTGACGGTCGACCCCGATATGGCCTGAATTTCGAGAACATATACCAATTTGGATTATTGCTACCTTCCATTCTTAGCCGTACCTCATTTTTAGCGACATAGCCTCGCAACGATCAAATCATATTTGTAGTGAAGTCGATTGTGTCTCCTAGTTTTTAGTATAAACCCCTTCTTCTTGTATCAATAAACGATAGTTTCCTCCGAGTCTTTGAAATATCTCATAGTAAAGCCTGAACAGTTGCAGCACGCATTGCTGTTAGTAAGGATACGCAACGAAGAGATAGCGTTTTCATTGCTCCGAAGATTTTCACATACCGATTAGCAGTTGTGATAGTTTTTAGTACCAACGCCACAATATCTTTGTATATAGCATCGAGGGGTGGCTTGGCTATTTGTAATTAAATATAGCGCAAGCAAATCTTCGATTCTTATAGCGCAAAACTCCTATTATCAGAAACCAACCATCATCGCCACCGAGACTCACCACGGAGGTAACAAACCCCAAGCCCAGATACTCGCCAGGAGACTCGCTACGGAGACTATTGCCCCCACAGGAACCAAACATTTTTTTTTTTTTTTTAAAAAAAAAAAAAAAAAAAAAAAAACCGAACCCAACCTTCGTCGTGGAGATCGATCATTTCAAGAAATAACCATCGCCATGGAGACTATTGCTGCTGCGGGAACTGAACATCAAAAAAAAAAGGTCGCCGGACATTAAAAAAAAATGAAACCAACCTTCAATCGACACGGAGACTCACCATCGCCACCAAGGGAACAAAAAAAAAAAAAAAAAAAAAGTGAAACCAACTATCATCATCATGGATAATATTGCAAAAATTACCGTTCGGGAACAAAATACACCCGTTGTTATGAAACTTTATTTGGGCGGGGGATCGCTATGTCGCGTGTACGAACGCGTCGAGACCGTTCTAAGGTCAAATAGTGGGTGTGTGGAACGTACGGCAAATACTATGCAAATCCAAAACCGAGTCTTCATATCGGATATTTATACAAAACAGCAGACTACCAATGAGAGGGAGACAGCAAAATGGTTTCCTGGGTGCTAAAGGCCGCGACAAGGGGATTACTTGGAAGAGGAGAAATGGGAGCGGGGAATCGAGGTCGCGTATACCCGTAAAAAGGCTGGTCAGGATAGAGCCTGCGACGTCAATTGGCCAAGTGTGAGACAGGTTGCTCGTTGTCTCAGACGCGCTCTAAGAGTTTTCTAGGAGCTTCTCCATGTCGTACCTAGGTACGCGATGTACTGGTTTGGTAATGGGAGTGCCATATATGTTACAATATAATACCTTGATTATTTATTCTCTTCCCTCTGTCCCACGCAATAATTAGTATATCATTCAATTTAATTGGGAAAATAAGAGAGAGAGAAAGAGAGAGATAGCGAAAATTTCACGGCAAAAAACCCATTCTGACTACACCGTCAAAATATATACACGCCTTGCAAACCTACAAACGACCCCATTCAACCCGCCCACGGCGTGCTCGCTCCTCGACCTAGTGTTCCTAACGATTCGATTTTTAGCGGTCTCAGACTGAATCGCAAATTTATAAATCACTTAAACCTTGATGATGCGATTCGATCTACAGTCACGGTCACTTAACAATATTATTCGGCCACAATGGCAGTCACGCTTAACAATAAATTAATAAAATTTCAAAGGAGAATAATATTATAACCTTTAGTTATAATAAAATGACTAATACTTAATTGGCATACCCTTTGACTAAATTATAAGATAATATATAAAAATCGAGATAGGATCGAATCGAACCGAGATCGTCCCAAAAAGATCGAATCGAATCGAACCGATCTTTTTGTGACGATTCCGGTTCGATTCACGATTCCTAGGAACCCTACTCCGGGTGCTTCACGTCGGGCAGGCCAACATTATCATATGTGTAGTCCCAATCGAGTTGTACATACCAGAAGGGTTTTCTGTCTCGGTACTTGATCCCGATTCTGTCTCATCCTCCTCCTGCTCAATCCTTCTCCACTTGAGTCTCCGCGCTGACTCCAGGTCCTGCACAAATAGATTCAGAAAGCTATCCCGCTTATTATTGGGGTTTGTCATCGGCCAGAGCACGCAGCGCGCGTAGCGATACTCCTCGTCCTCGGACCGCGCGGGGGCGTCGGTGCGGAGGTTTTCGTCTTCGGCGGGATCAGTAGCAAAAGAGGTATATTATCCTAGCAGTCGATTTCTTCACGAAATACGTCGAGGCGATCGCGGTGCAGGTTGCCGACGCGCAAACCGTGAAGTTTTTGCATAGTGACATTATTTGCAAGCACGGGGTACCAAAAGAAATTACGAGCGACCGCGGAACCGAATTCCTCAACGTACCTACCACCTATCACATCAAGCACATACGAACGACATCCTATCATCCGCAAGGGAACGGCCAGACGGAGCGAACGAATCAAACGATCAAGAACGTGCGGCGAAAATTACCGATCAAGAGGCATTACCCTATTCGCGGTACGGACTATGCGACAAAAATCAACCGAGTTCGAGCTACTGTACGGGAGGAAGCCCAATCACGAATATCATCATGCGATTCCGGACGTACTTACGACGACCGGCTTTGGGCTTACATCGCGCACGACATTGGGAGGCTGCATACGACGGAAGGCCGCCATTTTCATCGAAAAGGCTCAAAAACAACAATGGGCCAACCAGGACAAGAAGGCTAATGCCGTGCCGCTCCACATTGGTGACCAAGTCCTGCTCTATAGAAGCATTGTGGAATCTTCGTGGTTAACAAAGCTCCAGCCTAAGTGTACTTCGTGCAGAAGGTGAAAGGACAGAGCATTTTGCTCGGCGACCAAATGGGTCCATACTAGCAATAGCGGTACACCGGGGCAATGTCAAAAAGTATTGCGGAAGAAGCGATTGAAAAAGAAAAAAAAAAAACGTATAGCGTGGCGAACGACGATATCTCGTTCTCTATTTTATTTTATTTATTTTATTTTATCACATAGCCCGTGCTGACTACAACGAATCGAGGACGAGCCTTTTCCGACCCGCGACCAGATGTGATGCCAATTTCGCTACAGTTATTTGTAATATTCAACAGAGATATTAAAAACACTGTGACCTCCTAAATAAACAATTAATTAAATAAAACAATGCAGCTCTTGACGTCACTCTCATCAAGCTATAATCAAATGTAAAATGTGCCGCAGTGGCTGTGGCCGTTACAGGTGATTGACAAAATACAAATAGTCGGAAAGTTACGAATAACGATCAACCTGCTTTCATGTATCAAAACAATTGAAAAAATGGGTGCAAAATCTTCGAAAAACCAGGTCGAGATACACGGACCTATTACCATTACAAATGGTAACTTGATAGTTGCATCCAGCTTCGGAGACCAGGCACGGCAAGTCATGCATAAAAACATTCCTTTGCGTGAGCGAGCACGGTCGCTAAATTCCTTTTTTTATATCACTCTGCAGGATTCAACAATGAATCTATCAAAGACCACTTCTATGGTGTTCCAGCTAAAAACTATTCTTTTGTTGATCATTCCCACTCTCAGCAAGGACTCCTTTGGTGGATGCAGAATCTTGGCACTAGGAGGTATAGGAAAAGCACAGTTGATGCTTCACTACTGCTACCTCCATTACTCCAAATACGATTTTATTTTTTGGCTGGAGATCGATAGCTGGAGCACTGCACTTGGCTCATTCCGTAAACTGGTCATCAACCTAGGCCTCGATATGAAGAACACTAAGGAGAAGGACTCAGAGAAAAGGATCATTGAACAAGTTGTTTATTAGCTGCAGGTGAAGACAAAATGGCTCCTTTTCTTGAATTATGCTGATGATGATGAGATGGATAAGAAATTATTTGAATCACGCTTGGTTTTTTCTCCGTTACTTTGCTTCCATGAAAACCTACCCGGCAACGCCTTTTTTCAATTTAAATTAACGTTCCCTACTCTTCTTCGTCACTTAAAAAGGTACTGGAACCGGTCTGAGGCAAAGAAAGACGTTTACTGAGGACGGATGGTACGTAGAAGTCGGCGCGCGAATATGATAAGTGGTGTATAATGTCAGAGCACAGCTTTTTTTTTTTTTTTTTTTTCGTAAGAGAATGAATCGGAACCAATAGTCCTTATCCCTCGATTCTATAATTTTTTGCCTCACTGCACACATAAACATAAACGCATAGGCTAGCGACTACAAGCTCTCGGCCCTTAAGATTAAGCGGAATTGATAAGTTCTTATAAAAATACAATGACGAACGCGCGTAGAGTGCACGCACGTCTGGCTTAGGAGCCTACTGATTTCTTACGATTAACGGTTATGTAAATAGTAAATTATAATAGCTACTGTTATTCTCAAACGTCGAGCGAGATTGGCCATATCATTATTTGGAGTTCAGTTTGAAATTGTAGACGGCAGTCAATGTCGCCAACATCAAAGAAGCACGTGCGGAATTGTAGATGTTGGTCAATGTTTCGAGTCCATTGGCCCATTTTATCCACGCCCGCGCCTTTAGCAACACTCTCTCTCAATTCACATTACTATCAGTCACATTCCCAATCTGTTTTACCATCTCTTCTACCACATTATCTACAGTTAAAAGATCCTCCTCCTTCGACAGCCGATGGTCACCACACTCCACCGTCACTACTTTAACCTTTCCATCAATCCTGGCCGCCAGTTTAAGTACATCTTCATAGTGCGCGTCCTCATCCTTCGTCCCGTGTACAAACACCACTGGACACCCAACTTCGATCTTCCCTATCTCCGGTAACAGCCACTCTCTTGAATCCAGCATCATTGATACGGGTACATCGTAATATCCTGTTTCAGAATACTTGGACGGCCGCCTGTGCACATAGTCCCTATCCTCCGTATGTTCATTCGGTACCTCCTCCTTCAGAAGCCGCTCTGTGAAATTGTATGAGGCTCCCACGCCTACAATTCCTGCAATCCTTTTTCGGATCCTCGCCATTCCCTCCTCTTCTTTGGTAGCCGCCAACAGGGCGAGCCACGCGCCCATGCTCGATCCGACTAGGATTTGCGGGCCCGAAGTGTACGCGTTAAGCATAGTGCCGAGTTCATGGAGCCAGAGGCCGATTGAGGCGTGACGGAGGTGACCGGGAGAGGATCCGTGGGCGAAGTGATCATAAGTCAAATAGGAAAGGGGGGGGTTGTGGGCGGTGCAGAAACGGTAGAGATAATGGGCTTTGTTGGAGGTGAGAAAAGTGGATTGGAAGCCGGGAATGAAGACAATGCCTGGGGATTGGAAAGAGGGTGGAGAGGGAACGTATTTAAAATATGTAAGATACGCGCGGGAAGAAGTTGAGTGCCGAAGAAGGGCACTTTTAGGGATAGACATTGGGATTGGGGCGATGGTGCCGAGGAAGATTGCGTATGCCGAGATTGCGCATAACCAAATCCTCGAAGGCTTTGGTCTCTGACGTCATCGACCAAGCCTCCCTGTGACTTGTGCCATTCCGCTATCCACATACGCCTTTCCATTCTCCGTGTTCCATCTAACATGTCCACCAGCCGTCCCACCACTACCACGCCCCAGCAAACCGTCCTTCAGATTTCACCTACTACCCACCTTCAGCGTGGTGATATTGAACAGTGCGAGTTACGCCAGACAGCCGGCATCACACTGCAGCAATACTCTGTGCTGGCCATGCACTCTATTGCGACTGGCGAGGTGAGTGGCGCGGCTCTGGGACTTGAATTGGCAAGTTCGTCGATATTTACGTTATGTTCACTAACTTTTAATACTCTGCATCTCTCCAAACAAGTCTCCGGCGCAAACCCGCCTGCGCATGATGCGGTATGCATAATATATATTTTTATTTATCAGCAATCATTTTGTCCTTTTCTGATTGCTACAAGTGACATCGGGGTTAACCGCTATTTAGGTACCTCTCTGGGCTTCCACAGCCAGCCAACGCCAATCTGGGGGAAAACCCTTCGACCAGCTCTAAATCTTCTTCTACTTCGTCTGATGTGCGATCGTGATGGATTCTATAGAAGAGGAGGCTCGGATGCTTTTACGGGATTTTTCTTTTTTTCCTTTTTTTTCCTTTTTTTTTTTTTTTTTTTTTTTTTTTTTTTTTTTTTTTTTTTTAAAAAAAAAAAAAAAAAGAACGAGCAGGTCAACTTTTAGTTGGTCCATTTACCAAAGCAATAGCGTTATATTTAAGTTTATTATAAATCCATCAACATTCGCAGTGAGCAGTACATCATGTAGGAAATATAAAAAACGATAATAAATCATCAATGAATTGTGCAGCAGCCCATTTCTTTCCGCCGCTCATAAAACCGGGTCAGTTTTTTTCCCCAATGTACTGATGTTGCCTCTCTATAAGTGCGTCCAATTTTCGTTTTCCTTTTATTCTTCACCCTCTTCTCTTCCCTATCCATTCCTTCCACAGCTTTTCCCCTCGGCTTTTTCACACACTCAACCATTTTACCATGTCACTCTTCCTTCGCCCTTTCCGCCGCTTCCACAGCCTCCAGGGTAAGCTAATTATCCCGAAATTCTTTTTTTTTTTTCTTTTTTACTCTATTTTAGATTGCTTATAATTTGCGAATCCCTACTTTCATTTAGAAAAACAACCCGAGAATCCTGTCTCGGCGGATGAATTCGCCAAACGGGCAAAGACCTGGGGGAGTACCGCCTTTGCGGTCGCTGGTGGAGTAAGCGCCGTGGTGGGCAGAATCTATACTGTAAGCAAGCATGCCATTCGGGAGACGGAAGTTCGCCTCAATACGAAAATCGAGGCAACTGAGGTTCGCCTCAACGCGAAAATCGACGCGACGAACGCAAAATCGACGCGCTGACAGATGCAGTAAAGATCTCACGACGGAGGTAAACTTCTATGCATATGCATCTTCAAATCTAAGCTGCTGAGTATTAACCAGTGTCTTTTAATATTAGGTACGAGCAAGAAACACTCCAAAGGTGTCTTTGCAAAAAAAAATTTAAAATTTCCAACAATTTCACAATGTAATATACTTCTTCCTTCAACATCTCCCCTTTCGTCATCACCAAACTGGAACGGCGTACATCGCGTATCTAGGTACGATATCGCGTACCTAAGGTACGATATTGTGTACCTGAGGTACGCAATGTACGCTTTGGGTACATGAAGTACGCAATGTACGCCGTTTCGGTTTGGTGATGGCCGTTGTCAAAAATTTCTCGCTTTTACGTTTTTTGTCGCATGTCCATCGCATGAAATTGCGTGTTACGTCAATTGGAACTTGGTTCGAATAGTCCAAATTAATAAAGACTTACACTGAGTTAGTCCTACGAAGTACTACAGATGATGGTGTAAAATTGGGCTATTTAAAGCAGTTGCTTATTCACACTGGTGAATGACATTTTTTCCTTTGCCCTATTCACTGTAATACCATCTATATCTGACCGATTGCTTTTTTTACATCCGTCCGTCCGTCTGTCGGTCCAGCCATTTTTTTTTTTTTTTTTTTTTTTTTTTTTTTTTTTTTTTTTTTTTTTATACTTAAATGACCATTCAAAATACAAACTTAATTGAATCTCCGATGACGTCATAAGACATTTATCTGAATGGGTATGTTGATTTCGGATTTTCCATAACGACACCTAGTTTACCTTTTTTTTAAAAAAAAATAAATAAAAATAAAAAATAAAAATCAATAGGCACGCTGGCCTTGTATAATGATTTCTTATACAAGTGAAAAGCCACGAATGGATAAAAAAAAAATAATAATAAGAATATTGTATTATTAAATATGAGCTATTATTTTTGAAGACGGACCATTTTTTTCGGTCATCCACATCATACATTATCACATCACACCTGAAGACGATTTAATAAAAAAAATTGGTCCGCCTTCAAAAATAATCACCCATATATAAATACTTATATACTTTATTTTAATAATGTGACAAATGTACCAAAAATACCACTAATACCACAAATGTACCTTGAGAAGCTTCTGAATGATGAGAGCACTATTCCCATATTCTGCATATCCTTACTTATAGCCACTTGCTATACTTTTCAGCAATGTTTCTAATACTGATAAAACTTTTTACTAGTAAAACATTCAGTAAAACAGTCACAGAAAAAAAAGATCAGAAAATTGCATCACCTCTCAAATCAGGCATAGTACCAAATTCATCAAATTTAAGCTGTTTTAGAATAAACTGTCACAATAAAATTTAATTCACTTTAAAGAAGAAAAATTATTATAACCCTCTTTTACTAAACAAATTGAAGTCTTATTAAAAAACTTATTATAAACCAAAATTAAAATTCTCTAAGTTTAATAATGAAGAATTTAGAAAAAGAACTTCAACAAATTTATAATATTGAAAGTATTGTACTTTCAATTATAAGATGGTAAAACTCATATCTTTGAGCTCTGTTATTAAAGCTACTTTCTTATATACAATCTGCTATAAAAGTCAAGAACTTACAACCTTATCTAAAAACCTACTTTTATTATACAAAGTATATAATATCTATTATAAAGGTAGTAAAGCTTAAAAGATTGAACTGTTTATTATCTTATTTTCTTTTAGCTATTTCGGGTTTACCGTAATATTTGTTTATTTACAGTCACCTACAGATATTATCGAGACAAATTCACCGACGCACCCGATCATTCCAAATTCGTTTATTCTTAATTTTTTGTGACTCTCCAATGTTAGCATCGGAAGTGGATAAATTATATCCAGAAAATAGTAACTCGGCGAATTTGTCGGGGGGCTCGATCATCCGCCCAGTGGAAAAATAATGAATCCTCGCCCATTTGGCCATTTGGCATGCCTTGTTGGCCTGGCCCTTTTGAAACTCCCATTCTCCCCGCTTTGTCATTGGTTCCCCCTTCTGCAGGTGACTGTATACAATGCTTGAAATTGAAGCACCCAGTGGGCTCGGGCCACCAGCGGATCCCAGGGTTCGCTCGAGCGGAGAACGTCACAAACCAGAAATCCGGTCTGTAATACTTAATTCGACGCTTTTGTCGCACAAAGCCAATAGGCTTGAAAATCATTCATTCATTGGTCCGAATTATAATAGATTATTTATTAAAGAAGTGCTGCGGTGAAAAGGGCTTTTATTTTATTTTTTTTAATGATAATAAAAATGAAATAAAATAATCCTAAACAGTATCAAGCATAGATATAAAACTTACAAATGATACATATTCACTGACGATACGCCGTAAGAACTGGATTAATAGATATCTGTATTTGCTGCAAAAATTCAGTCACAAAATCTCTCCGTCATTTCATTCACTTCTAATCGCAATCGTTCAGCTTCTCTCTGTTCCTCAGATTCAAATTCAGGTATATACTTCAACTACTTCGCTAGATTGAAGGAAGTGTGTTTTTCGTACAACATAAAGAAGACTGCAAACTCCTAATTTGTTTAGTGACGAGTTTGTGACGTTCTCCGCTCTAGCGAACCCAACTGGATCAGTATAAAATCGGATATTTAGCAAGTCTATCTCTTGGCTGAGCAACGTTTGCACGTTTGTACAACAACGGAGGCTTAGTCTGGACCATCCCAGACCGTCCCAGACCATCGGTTCACCAGCCTTAGCTACAGTCCCTCAACTCAATTTTTGGCCTCCATATAATTAGTTCCGACATCAATCCAATCGAAAAATGCTTGGGCGCAACTCAAATGTCGGTAAAAGAAACCCGAAGCCAGCAAATGAAGAAGAATTAGACATTGCAGTGCAAGAGGAATGGGCTAATATTCCATAGATATAGTAGTATGGCTGAAGGAGTTATGGCTGCGGAGGGTCAACCAACCAAATATTACCTGCTCGTAGATTTTCCACCGACATTGCCATATATGGATGCCACCGTTATTTTGTCGTTTTTTTCGTCATTTCTATACTTGGTCTAATATTCTAATATTCTTATAGTATTATGTATATTTATAGTTATTAGCAAAAATATAAATCGGGAATTTTGGTACTACAACGGTTAGCCATCGGCGAATTTATTGGAAGATAATTACAGACCAGGGTCTCTGTGACTTTTGACAGAACGACGGAAATGGAAGTTCCTAAGCCCTTTCGCTTACAATGAGCCCCTTTCGCAATGAGCAATCCGGTTACAGCCTCTGTGGAGAACGAGGCCTCTGTAGAGAATGGTCTTGCGGATCAGCTTTCAGAGCAGCCTGATTTCCCTGAGTAAGAAATAAAAAAACTTAACCAAAGAATCATTGAACAAGATAGCACAGGCAAGAGGGATGATCAATGGACGGAAGACCAGGAAAGAAAAATATCGTGACAAATTAATCCAGGTAAATATCAGATGACTCAAAATCACGATTTATTATAAAATGACTACTCCATTAATTTTATCATGACTTCCACAGACTTTTCTTCAATGTCCAGCGCGGCCGCCAAGCCAGTCCGCATTATCGGCAAGGGCCGGAAATACATTCTCTGGGCCATCCTTACTCTCTTCTTTTTCATCTTCTTTCCCCCATGCACATCTTGGTTTGCAAAGCCCGAAGAACAGGCACAACCAGTAAATGTATGCTCATCTCTTTATCCTTTGGTGGCATCGCCAATTTTTTACTAATATTTCGCTTATCTCCAAAGGACGACGACGTGGCCTACTTACACAAGCTTCTCACCCCATTCGGCCTGACCCGCGTTCCGTCCTCTGCTTTTCAAGTTGAAGACGGTACAAACCTCACGGCTGTCTACGAGCGTCTGATTGAAGAATATTTGGCTCCGTGGGCGCCCGTTCTTGGTTTCGCACACCCACCGGTGACCACCCGCATGCTGGACGCCATGGAGTTCCCGCTGCGGAAGGCGCATTTTAGGGTACGGATTGTGGATGGAGTGGTATACTATCGTAAGGTGGCGGAAATAAAGCCAAAGTGAGTATATTCGGTTGGGTGGATACGCCAGTCAAGAGGAACATGTGGCTTGTACCTATATTTCGTACTGATTGTGTTATCCGCTTTGTGTAGTCACCGTGTCTTGAGAATCAATTGCATGCTCGAAATGATGCAACAGACCGTCAATGAGTACAATATCACCAACACTGAATTGTGTGTGTCTTCCCTTACTGTGAACAGGTAGCTCAAACTTCAATAAACTGCACATTGACTCACCCAAAATCTTTACTCACCTTCCATCAGCTATGTGGGCATTGGTGACGGCCCACATTTTCGCCTGGACACGTTGGTCAACACTCTTGGTGGCGTCCCCGTCTTCTCTAAAAGAACTGGATACGCGTACATTGATGTACCAGTACCGGATCCTACAGAACAAGGATGCTATGGGAATTATGTGATCAACGACACGGACTTGCCGCCGTGGAATAACCGGATTCCCAAAGCCTTTTTCCGTGGGGTCACGTCGCAGTGTAAGTATTTTCCTTAAGTAATAATAAATTTTATTGAATAGTTAGGACTTTGCTTCAACAGCAGTCACCCCGGACCCAAGACTCGACTCTGACCTTTCTCTTTTAATCTAGTCTACCTTCAAGTGGACAATTGGCATACAGCGCAGCGTATCAAGCTCGCACAGTGGAGCGAAGGCCACCCGGACCTTCTGGACGCCGGACTGACTAGTTTCATACACATGGGTGATAACACCGCCTTTGGGCCTCCTACGACTGATGAGATTGCGAAATCGATTGGGATTACGCTCGTGCCGCCAGTCCCGATTGAAACACAAACTCAGTATAAATATGTAATTGATGTGGACGGCGGGCTGGGATCTAGCAGAAAAAGTTCCATTTTAAAGGGAAAATCGGCACTTATAAGACAGGACTCAATGTTCTATCAGGTGAGCCCACCTACTTGGTGTTTTATTTTTGAGATATCAATCATTTGTCATCTGGCTCGAATTTTACTAATCTGTTTTTTTTTTTTTTACAGCACTATGATCCTCTTCTTCGTCCGATGCAACACTTTGTCCCGCTTGACTTTAATCTCCGAGACATTACGCAGATCGTCTCCTTCCTCCAGCGCAACGACGCCCTCGCGAAACGCATCGCGGATGCCGGGCATGACTTTGCGCAGCGACATCTCAACTTAGAAAGTTACCGGCTGTACTGGGCAATACTGCTCCGCCGATATACCGCCCTCTTGGATAACCCGCCGCGTAATACGTCAGATGTTGGTGTGGATGCCTGTAAAGTATATCCGCATGAGAAAGAGAGTTACATGGCGGGAGATATGGGTTGTAGCTTGGGGTGGAAACGGTGGGAAGGGACCCAAGACAGTTAGGCGTGCAACTCAAAGAATAATCAAAACTAGAATTTCCTTATATCAGTTCACGGGAAAACTGTGTGTGCATAGACTTTAGTCCGTTTATCACAATATATATAGTGTAATATACCTAATGTTCGTTCATTATCCAAAAAAGATAAACGGCGTGATATATAATACTTCCCCTGTTCACACACCCATTGCATACGAATGTCTAATTTCGTGTTCACGAAACGTCCAAATTCAAGATGACCATAAAGTCAGAATCCGATTCGTCATGCAATATCCAATTATACACCAAGAATGAAACCTGTTGGGATTTGGATAATTACGCAGAATGCGAGAAAGAGCGGCTTTTTAGTATAGCGGCTCGGGGCTCATAACCTGTTGGGATTTAGGTTATGAGCCCCGAGCCAAAGCCGCGCTCTGCGTAGTTACCCAAATCCCAACAGTGTGTGTGTGCAAGAACAGAGTTGTGTGCAAGAACAAAGGGGTTGTAAGCAAAAAACGGGAGATTTAAATAAAATAAAGGAAATCACACGTTCTTATAGGCAGAGCAAAGAATTTATTTTATTAATTATTCAGTGCATCTGATTGGTCGATTCAGACAGAGTTCGTCCGAGCGATGCGTTGAGAGCTAATAATTTCTACAGCTGAGCCATCAGCCATCAACGATGCATAAATTAATATGAAGATTTGAATAATAATAATAATAATAATATATAAAGATCAAAGCAAGGCCAATGATAGACAGTCTGGAGAGCTAATAATTTCAACAACTGAGCCATCAGCCATCGGCGATGCATAAATTAATATATGAGAGAATTGGCCATCGGTGATGTATAAGCATTTTTTTTTTTAACAATTTCAACAGAAAAAGAGCGACGCACAAGTAGAGTCTATTTATTATTATTTAGTGCATCTGATTAGTCAATTCAGACAAAGCGTCATGCATAAATGAAATTTTGATGCCCTTATAAGAAGTTTTTTTTTTTTTTTTTTTTATTTTAAAAAAAAAAAAAAAAAAGAAAAGAAAAAAGAAAAATCACGCGGCATTCAACTGATTATCTATTCACCTTGCACTATAATATGCATAGCCAATCGGCTACCAAATTAACTGCATAATTTTTGTCAGGTTCTATTAAAAGGTATAGCATACCATGGAAAAAATTCGTAACTAAACAAAAAAAAAACGAGTCAAAGGGCGGTTTTGTCCTACCTTTCATTTATAAAA
Source organism: Endogone sp. FLAS-F59071 (assembly GCA_003990785.1). Lineage (NCBI taxonomy): Eukaryota > Fungi > Mucoromycota > Endogonomycetes > Endogonales > Endogonaceae > Endogone > Endogone sp. FLAS-F59071. The sequence continues at coordinate 337 of RBNK01001143.1, read as the reverse complement.
ACACTAACAAAAACATGAGGAAGCTGTTGGAATATTCTAGTATTCACGACTTTTTTGTGAACTGGATAGTTGGATCAATAAAGAGGAGTTGTAGGTTATATCTACACAGTTCTAGAGTATACGGGCCCGTTTTAATACATCAGGTGATCTCGATCACCGACAGAAACTTGGTTTGAGAGGCGCTCGCTCGATCACAAGGCCAAAGGGCATTGTTTCGTTATCGGAAAACTTTCTTTTTTAGTTTTGCACAAATCTGACTGCAGAGCTGCAGAGATGGTGTGTAAAAAAAAAAGTAAGTTTTCCGATAACGAAACAATGCCCTTTGGCCTTGTGATCG
>RBNK01001142.1:0-17390 GCA_003990785.1 Endogone sp. FLAS-F59071 | reverse complement strand
TCGATTATTATTATTTGCAGCATGACCGATTCAATGCCCGATACACTATTTATTTATTTTTTTCCCGGCTCACCCGAGTGAACGGCCTATCATTCAAAACTCATAAACTTCTAAAGTAGAATAAATAAAATTCAAGTCTATAGTAAGAGCTTTTTTTTTTTTTTTTTTTTTTTTTTTTTTTTTTTTTTTTTTTTTTTTTTTTTTTTTTTTTTTTTTTTTTTTTTTTTTTTTTTTTTTTTTTTTTTTTTTTACTAAATAGTTTTATTATTATTATTATCAAATATAATCCTAGAGTGCTTGAAATTCAAAATATCATAAGTAAATTTATCTGTGAAACCTTAAAATTTAAATTTATTACTTTCAAACATCCTCTTTATACTTTATACAGTATCTAAGCTAAATATAATTAAGACAGTTTTGCATAATTCAAAACCAGAGATTATATCTCTTATAATAAGTAATGATCTAACCTCTATTAAAAGTTAGTAAAGAGAATAATATCTGTTTTATTTTCTCTTACTACTCAATAATTTTAATTATTGAGATAGTGCTTTGTATGAAAAAAGATAATAGTTTATTATTTTATTAGTATATATTATATAGAAGAGAGTTAATTCTAAAGTATATTAACTAATATATTGTGATATAAAATACAATAAACAAATATAGGTTCTCCACCAGCTTGTTATGATGAACAAATAAAAAAAGTAGATATCAAGTGAGATGATGAAGATAAGGGTACTGATCTATTTTTTATTTCAAAGCCATTCTAAGGCTTTCATGTTTGATTAATGAGAAGATAACAATTTCAACTACTTTTTATTGAAGTAAAATATCAAGCTATTTATATAAAATAATAAGAGAATGGTAGAACAAATAGCTAGTGGTGCAAAGTGTAAATACTATCATAGAGAACAAAAGAAAGAAAAGAGAGCAGAGGATTTGAGCTTGAATATCCAAAAATACAAGAGTTAGAAAACAACATCTAGAGAGCTATACAATCATATAATAATCCAAGGGATCATAATCTAAGGGGTTATTTTATTTATACATCATATATTACTGACACATATAGTGCATAAGATACTAAGGCTCAATGAAGTCACATATTCTAGTACTCTATAATGAAGAACTGAAGTCTTATGAATTTATCATCACATCTAGTCACAGGCTAAGAAAGGTTTATTCTCAAGTTTTATAAGCAAAGTTATTTAAATTTTGACTGATATTTCTTAACCTTATTTCAATATACTATTATTATTAAGATAGAGCTATTGATACATCATAACTAAATGTTCTATCCTTTTATATCCTGTACGAAGTAGAGATCTTTTCACTTGGGCTATAGCTTGGCTAACTACAAAGATTCTACAATGCTTCTATAGAGTAAGACTTGGTTCTTGATCTGTAGTAGTACTATGTTAGCTTTTTTATCTTAGGTTATGCACTATTATTTCTGAGCTTTTTCAATAAAGATAGCTGCCTTATATCATATAAGCTAGAATCTAGTAATATCATATGAGATATATATTTAGAGTCAGTCATTATAGGTCCTAGGATCTTGCATTGGGTAATAGAATTCATAGCTAAGCTTCCTTCTATAGACAAGTTTGAAAGGGTTAAACTCTATTGATCTTTGTTAAATTATTTATATAGCAAAGAGAATACTATTGAGATAATAGTCCTATCCCTTACTCTGTTTTGCAGCCAAATTTGGCTGCAGAAATGTTTAAATTTGAAATTCAATATAATTGGTTGAATTTATTTATATATATGTATAATATATTAAAAGTTATATATAATCTCTATCTAAGTTTAACTTTTTAGAATTTTAACTATTTTATTGAAATTTTAACCTTATTGTATTAATTTCACCATCATATAAAAAGTCACGTGCTCTACCTCATTTGTTTATTTTCCATGCCTTTTCTGTTAATAGAATGGAAGAATTTAAGGCTGACAAGTTTAATGAGCTTGAGTTTGAGACTGATATAGTCTTTCATATCTATAAACCACTTGGAGAAGCTGAGAATGATAGTGATTACGAAGAAGACAGCAAGTACGAGCTTGATATCGAGGAGGAGGTCGAAAGTGATTATGAGCCTACATGATCAAAACATCCTATAGCTGGTCCCTCTAGTAGTATACGGACTACACGACAAGCCAGGTAAGTAAGTAATTAATTTCCAAATTAGAGAATAGAACAGGGGGAAGAGAGAGAATGAACAGACATATTTTAACAAGTGAATGTGTTTTTAATTGCCAGCAAGCAGGCTGCAAAGATAACCAATTATTTTCCCGCCACCAAACCTTCGAAATCATTCCTTTGTATAGAGATTCCTGTTAGAAAACTCAATATCAGCTCATCAGCTAGACTCGCACCCATATCCGCATCCGCACCCGCACCCACACCCACCGCACCTGCAACAAAGAAGTTATGAGCAGGCAAACTGCTGAAATCATCTGAACTGCCGAAATCATCTGAACTGCCGAAATCATCTAAACTGCTGAAATCATCTGAACTGCCGAAATCATCTGAACTGCCAAAATCATCTGAACTGCCGAAATCATCTGAACTGCCGAAATCATCCGAACTGCCGAAATCATCTAAATTACCGAAATCATCCAAACTGCCGAAAGCTGTGGTCATGCCAGACTTGCCAGCTATACCAGACTTCATGCCGCTCAGGTATAAAAAGCCAATTCTACCTTCTTGAGCCACAGTACCTAATCATATCGCAACTGCACCTGACAGCTTGAAGATCATTGAGCTATTTCGGTTATTCTTTCCAGATTCGATTCTCCGAACTATCGTTGCCAACACCAAGCAATATGCAAAGTTAAAGCAAGCAGGTGAGGAAGGACGAATCTGGATTGATCTTACAATTCCCAAACTTCTAATCTTTATTTCTATCTGCATCTACTATAGTCTCTTTAAGACAGCTGGTAGCATTGAATGGCTTTGGAATTGCGGAGATATGCATAAACCATCCCATCGCATTACAGAACATATAAAACTCGGACGATTTTAACAAATTAAGAGATTTCTACATATATCTTCACATGGGCAAAATTCAGGTCAATACTACGCCAAGGTCGAGCCTCTACTCTCACATATATGTGATGTTTCAAAGAAGATATATCAACCCAATTTGGACATTTCGGTAGATGAAATGATAATTTGTTTCTGTGGTAGAAGTCTTCATACTGTGCGAATCAAGATGAAACCTAATCTAGAGGGCTTCAAATTTCTTGCTCTGTGTGATTATGGATATACTTGGACATTTCTCTCAACATCTCGCACTGCCAAGAATGTTGAATTGCCGAATATTGTGAGTCTCAGTGAAACTGGCCAATCTGTTATATATCTCATCCAACAACTACCCATTACTCAACAAGGATTCACGTGTTATTTGGACAATTATTTTACCTCGATTCCTCTCTTTAATTACCTTCGAAACAAGGGTATTGGTGCCTGTGGAACTGTATGCAAGTCCTCTGCGAAATTCCCGAAAGTGTTGAAAATCGAAAAAGAGAAGCTGAAGCTAAATTGGGATACAAAGGCCGGGGTAGTTGTTGATGATGTTCTGGCAATACTATGGGTAGATAATGGACTGGTTAATATTCTTACAACTATACACAAATTTCGTGACGAAGATGTTGAGAGGCTTCGACAGCATCTGAGAATCATATGTGTTAATGAAGCAATCGTTCGAGCAACATGGGGCTCAAATGTTAGAAAGCTATTGAATATTCCCAAGGCAATCGATGACTACAATCATCACATAGGAGGTGTTGACATTGCTGATCAGCGACGAAAATATTATGCTATACAGATTACAGCGCAATGAACGTGGATGCCTCTCTTTTTCTAGCTGCTGGATACTGCAATAATTAATTGTCATATTGTGTATAATAAAATTGCCGAAAGCCCTATTACCCATGCAGATTTCCAATTGTAATTAGCTTGGAAGCTCATTAAGCTGGCGCATGATATGTAGCTTGCGAAATCACAGAGGATGATATACAAATCTGCACAGGAGGATCCCACAGAGTCCACCCATCCCCTATTTAAAAACCCGCAAGTAACAAAAAATTCCATCGACCTCCACACCATCCGACTAATTCCCGGTGACCACCTACCAGACTTTCTTGAAGACCGCCGAGCATGTGTATGGTATCGTGTTCAGGCAAAGGCTGGCAACATAGAGATCAATAAGAAATGTCCACCATGTAGTAACATCTATTGTCAAACCTGCAATACGGTCTTGTGTCTAACCTGTGAGCGTAACTGCTTTTCCGAATATTACAAGCTAAATGAACAAGCCATTTAGTCCAATAATGAACCGAATCAATTACTGAATACCAGATCAATTACCAAATTACTGATTACCATATCAATTACCGAATACCAGATCGATTACTGAATTACCGAATACCAGATCGATTACCGAATTAAATGAAAAGGCGGAGGGAAAATGTCAGACAGAATTAAATTTCTTATTAGTCATTGTATGTATGTTTTTATGTTTTTATATTTTTATTCTTTCACTATGTACATGTGAGTTGGCAGCTTTTGCAGTAGTGAAAAAAATGGCGGCTTTCATGACAAAAAATAAAAATTGACGACTTTCGCTGAAAAGAAGATTGGCAGCAAAGAAAACGATCAGCTGCAGAGAAAAAGATTGGCGGCAAAAAATAAAATAAAATAAAGATCACCTGCAGCTTCGGCAAAAAAAACGATCAGCTGCAGAGAAAAAGATTGGCGGTAAAGAATAAAATAAAATAAAAATTGCCTGCAGCTTCGCAGCAAAAAAAATGATCAGCTATAGCTTCGCAGCAAAGAAAAGATTGGCGGTGGCCGCCTGCAGCTTTGCAGCAAAGAAAAGATTGGCGGCGGCTTCATGGCAAAGAATAAAATAAAAATAATAATTGCGTGCAGCTTCGCAGTAAAAAAAAAATGATCAGCTGCAGCTTCGCAGCAAAGAAAAGATTGGCGGCAGCCACCTGCAGCTTTGCAGCAAAGAAAAGATTGGCAGCGGCTTCATAGCAAAGAATAAAATAAAAATAATGATCGCGTGCAGCTTTGCAGTAAAAAAAAATGATCAGCTGCAGCTTTGCAGCAAAGAAAAGATTGGCGGCGGCCGCCTGCAGCTTTGCAGCAAAGAAAAGATTGGCGGCGGCTTCATGGCAAAGAAAAGATTGGCGGCGGCTTCATGGCAAAGAATAAAATAAAAATAATGATCGCGTGCAGCTTCGCAGCAAAAAAAAATGATCAGCTGCAGCTTCGCAGCAAAGAAAAATCGATTGTAGCTTCTCAGCGAAGAAAAAAATTACCAGCAGCTTCAAAGAAAAAGATTGGTGGCAGCTTCGCAATAAAGATCGGTGGCTTTTGCAATAAAAGTTGCCTTTAAGGTTGAGGAGGTTCTGGAGAATGATAAAGTATACATTTAGATATTAAATATATAGGTATTGCATTAGATAAGGTAAGTACAACTGATTAGAACACACCAGCATTTCTTAGACATTTGTTCGCCCCATGATTAATACTGTTGCAAGTCATGCAAGAATGCATAAAACGACAGCAAGTATAGGTACAACCTTCAATGCTTATATCATTTTCGCCTTTCGCATTTTTTCCATTATAGAAAAAGCAAGGTCCCTCTTCATCGTGAGGTTTGCCTATTATTTTAAGTAAAACAGTTGACAGAAATTTTAGTAAAATTGATGTAGTTAGACACCAAAGAAAAGGACTTATTATCTTTTGCTCTTTTTTTATTAGGTTCGTCGAGGGAAGAATTTTCGGCGGCAATATAAGATACAAGCCCAGCAATGAGCCTGTCATTCTCCTTCTCGAGCTGACCGACATCTTTTTTGAGCCACTGCAAATTTTCTTGAACTCGTTGTGAATCATCTAGAAGTCGTTGCACGTCATCATTAAGTCGTTTTATATCATAATGAAGTCGTTTTATGTCATCTTCTTAGCGGGAAAGACAAATATTAATCACGGATAATCCCTTGTGGTTGTTCTCCAAGACTTGCTGAATATCCGATAGGTCCATATTTTGTGGAGGAAGAGTGAAGAAAAGAAAGGAGCAAAAATAATTGATTTAAATAAACAAAGAATAACGAAATACAAATTTGGAGGACGAGTCATGTTTACTTACAAGTACGATTTTATGTTTTTTTTACTGAGTAGGCTATGATCCTCTCCTTGAATATATGAATGGTCTTGGCAATATCGATGGAAAAGGTATGTTGTGCGCAGCGTAAAGTAATGGCAGTTGACATGGTGGTGAAGAGTTTGTTGTCAAGTTGTCAAGCAAGGACAGATGAGTTGAGAAATCCTTTTTAAGGTCCTATTACCTTAACTAGACATTGATTGACGTTAGCAATATCAGCTATAATCAAGTTATTCGGTAATTCTAAGTTCAAGCTATTTGGTAATTCTAAGTTCAAGCTATTCGGTAATTCTAAGTTCAAGCTATTCAGTAATTCTAAGTTCAAGCTATTCGGTAATTCTAAGTTCAAGCTATTCGGTAATTCTAAGTTCAAGCTATTCGGTAATTCTAAGTTCAAGCTATTCGGTAATTCTAAGTTCAAGCTATTCAGTAATTCTAAGTTCAAGCTATTCGGTAATTCTAAGTTCAAGCTATTCGGTAATTCTAAGTTCAAGCTATTCGGTAATTCTAAGTTCAAGCTATTCGGTAATTCTAAGTTCAAGCTATTCAGTAATTCTAAGTTCAAGCTATTCGGTAATTACCCTAGAAGCATTCATCCCTCCCTATATATTACTCTCTTCCTCTCCACATTACTAACCTTTATTCAGATATTATCACATGTACTATTCGAACATCACCACATTATTCGGACATTGCAACATCACCATGCATACATTTGTACTAATATTTCCTCCCCATCACTGTCGGCTATTAATATGTATTTCTCCATGTTGCTGTCGGTCATTAATATGTATTCCTCCTTCTGCTTCTCCTTCTGCTCCTCCTTCTGCTCCTCCTTCTGCTTCTCCTTCTGCTCCTCCTTCTGCTCCTCCTTCTGCTCCTCCTTCTGCTCCTCCTTCTGCTCCTCCTTCTACTCCTCGTCTCTACACTTCACATTCTCTCGCTCTGCTCCATCCCTTTTAGATACCTCCCTTTGTTGCCTTTTTCTAGCCTTGTAGGTACGTTTTTCCCTAGAACTGAGGTCTTGTACATTGGTATTTGTTATTTGGCAGAACCATCGCATGCTAGGGCATTTGCTGTGCTTCTGCATACAGTTGTTACAAGACTTGTGCTTGGGACCCAGCTTGGAGCCTGAAATGGATATTTAGTGAATAAAGAGGCTAGAATTTCATTCAACACAGGCAATGTGAGCAGACCTTGTTCATTGTCAGGGCATTTTGAGCAACCAGACATTCCAAGAAACGATTTTGGTGAAGGGGGCCAGGAGAGAGATGTGTGAAAGATTCATAATCTGTCTGGTAATTGTTTTCGGCAATTACAACAGTCTAGCATCAGTGCTCAACTTCGAATCTTTCTGAAGCCCTCCTAATAAATCAAATCGTCATCATAAAGCTTTAGAAATACAGGAGATTGAAGCATATTCAAAGAATGTAGCATAAGCTCCCAGCCTGAAGAGCCCAATCAGCTCATCTGACTTTAACTGATTGATCTCTTATCTCAATTCTTTAATTTAGTAATCTTGAATTACTGCTGTTGTCGAATTAAAAACACTGCAATAAGTTTAATTCATAAAATGAATTTATTTTATAAGTAGGCACTCCTGCCTTTAATACTCCACCCCCCCACTCCTTCCAAATATAATGCACCAAAAAACTAGCTACCATAACTGCTGGACATGGGGAAAGACATGCTAAATGCTAATAAAGCTCTGCCAATACCTGGACCCTAATATACCCAACATACCTCAAAGGGTGCGACACTATAATAATAGTAAAAGAAAGACCGCTGCAAAGGTCCGGAGGCCATTACCCACCAAGGCCATCACCAACGTGAAGGCCGCAGAGGCCGTGAAAGCCGCTGAGGCTGTCACCAACATAGAGACCACCATCCCCAATGCAGTCTCGCCCTCACCACCCTCGCTCTCATCATTGCCACCCTCACTCTCATCATTACTGCCCTCATCTGAAGCTGTGGTGCCCAGGAAGGGAGCAGATTGGTCCGATGGTAGCGATGGGGGTGACAATGATGACGTAAAAGTACTAAATGAGGAAGAGGTGGTGGGCTTGAAGCAAAGGTGGAAAGAAGAGGAATGGAAGTGAAGGTGGGAAGAAGAGGAATGGGAGTGAAGGTGGAATGAAGAAGTTAATGAGCTCAGCAGCGATGAGCTTGAATAGTAGAATAGAAGAATATAAATAAATAAATAAATGCTTTTTGAATTTGATGTCACATAGTTCGAGATTCGAATTTGGTTCTTACAGTCAGCTAACTACATAACCGTAGCCTTGCCCGTATAACTGCGTAGCCATAGCCTCACCTGCATAACGTAACTGTAGCCTCACCGCGTAACCGTAGCCTCACTGCATAACCATAGCCTCGCCATGTAACCGTAGCTTCGCCCATGTAACCATTTTGTTTCGCATGCATAGAAAGAGCATAGGGTAAAGAATCACAGAATAAAAGGCTTAAAACCCGTGTACATAAATAAATAATAAAATAAACTCATCTAAACTTCTGCACAAAAGATCGCCGAAATACATGAAACTCCATTGCAATTGCCGAAATGCATGAGCGACTTAAGAAACTCCGTTGCAATTGCCAAAATGCATGAGCAACTTAAGAAACTCCATTGCAATTGCCGAAATGGACTTAAGATCAGTATTGTTGATAGGAAGAAGGTAAGGCAGTGTGAGAACAACCAAGTCATGCAGATATCTAAATAAATTTCACGTGATCGGTTATCTTCCGAAAACCAACTTTGGCAACATAGTACTATTAAATTTTCAGTATGTTTTTACTATAAAAGAGTATAACATTTCAATAGAGAATACATAATTAGATTTTTTCAAATAAAAATATTTCAATTTATTATATAAATAATAGATAAACTCATAATAAATATTGTATTATTTTTACAGCCAAAATTGGCTGCAAATGGTAACAGAGTAAGGAATAAGCATAGATACTAGTCATAGACTATGAATTGAAAATAGTTTCCTAATGTATTTAGGTAAATTTAATTAAACTATTTCTAAAGGTTTAGATAGTATTAAACTTATAACTATTTATAAATATGCTAGAAAATCTTTTAGATATATAGATGTATATAGAAAAGGATTAACAGATAAAGCTATATAATTTATAGTAAAAAAATTTCATTCTCATTGATAAATTTCTAATAATATAGTTTTATAAATAAAATGATATTGTGATAATCAACATACAACTTGCCTGATTTTTGAGAACATTCTATAATCTTCTAGTAACAATTCCTAATCTAATCTATCACTGATTATCTCTTAGATATCAGATCAACTCTCTAAGCTGTTTTTTGTAATTCAGATTATTCAGTAATTTGCAATGATCAGATAGTATTTTTGTAGTAAAGCCATCTTTTCTTAGTTTCTTTAGTCCTTCAAAATTGTATAAATACTCCTTCTATTTCTATTCAAATAAATCAGTCTAGTTAGAGTCTTTGAAATATCACAAAATAAAGATAGTGAAATATCTCAAAATGGAGATAGCATTTTCATTACTCTGATTATTCTTAACTGACATATATAGAACAACTAATTATTAATACATTTGTTATAATATATAATTAAATTAAATTAAATATTAATATTATAATAAATATATCTTATATTTAACTAACCTTTATTTATATAATTATTTTATTATCTATATATAATTATAGTATATATATTTATCAATATAACAATCAGTATCTTATTATAAAAATATATACTATTATAAAAAATATATGCAGTCATGATATTTTATGTAACATTTCATATGACTGTGTACTAAATTTTTAACTAAATATAATAAAAGTTGCTCTTTTCAAAGCTTATTAGAGAAAGAATAAAAATAGTTATTAAAAATCTAACTTTATAGAATTATAAAGAATCAACTAAAGATTAATTCTATAAAGTTCTTTTTTAAAAATCTTTTTTCCTTATAAAGTAGATATCCCTCAAAATTTACTGAAGTTTATAGATTACATATATGCACTATAGAACCAAACATTGGGAAAGTTACTAATGTGATGGCTGATTCCCAAATTACCTGATTTTCACAAATTTATACTATACTTGATTTAGGAGTTACCATAACTTTCTGTCCCCTTCCATTTTTAGTTATTGATAACTTTTATTTCAGATTGACAACTTTTATTTTGACTTGATAACTTTTATTTTGACAAAATGCCACCACCAAAGTTATTACATATTCTTTGCAATGATTAGATTATATTTTCATAGTGAAGTCTTTCTTATTCCTTCAAATTTATATAAATATCCTCTCTATTTTTCTTTAATAAATCAGTTTGCACAGAGTTTTGGAATATCTCAATATCAGTTGTAGTAAAGCCTGAAGAGCACAGTATATAGCTATAGTAAGGATATGCAAAGAGAGATATCATGTCTGACACTCTAAGCATTCTCAATGAATAAATGAATGACCAGTTTTTAGTACATTTGTTACATCTTGGTGCTGACTGGTAGGAGAGTTATCAAAAGACTAACTCTTACATTCTCATTCAAGCAGGACCAAACTACCTCTTCAAGTAATGACAGTATACCTATAGTAGAAGACAGCATTGTTCAAAACAGATCACCAAAGGACACCTTTGCTTTTTATATAAAGAAAATCACTAAATAGCTCTAGCTCCAAAGAAGAAGAATTTATTATACCTAACTCTTCTGACAGCGACTATAACAAAACAAAAGAATCTATCATCTCTCTTACAATATATGATGAGTTATCATCAAACAATGAATTAGCTATTGATTTTAGTGATAACCTATAAGTATTGTTTTATGAAACATCTGATGATAAATCAGATGATAAACTAGAAATCAATACTTACAAAATGACAGAAAGACCACCAACCTTCACTAGTTATATACTAGCCAAATTAGTAATAAAGTTTATTAAAGACTTGCAGATTTACAATGCAATCTGATAGTTTAACAATATCACAAAAGTGAATGTTCTAGAAGCAGTACTATGAGGATCTACCAAGATCACATATAACATAGCAGTAATTGCTATAGCAGTAAATAGTGGATTTAACATAGGAGCAGAAGGGGTAAATATAGAAGCTAATGCTGTCATAACTTTCACCAATACTATTGCATAGTTAAGAGATATCTACTATACAGCTGATATACAGCAAAGTATAAAGGATCAGCTAGCATCAATATATTAGGGAATAAACAAAAGTCCTTTTGTCTTTCATATGAAGATCTGACATGCAGTAGACCTCACAGGATATCTAGTAGCCAACCAGAACCTTATCATAGAGTAATCTTTTATAAATAAACTTTACTGAGAAATTGCCCTCCAAGTACGCTCTAGTCTAGTTGAACTAAATTATACATAAAAGATAAATTACATATAGAGATATTAGGCTGTACAAAACCTGAGTCAAGATATAATACAGCAGATATTGCTAAGCAATCTCCAAAAACCCTGTACAGTACCAATAGTTGTACTTACCATTATACCAGCAACAGTCAACTAGGGGACAGCTTTATAAAAGGATTCAGCTATAGATGATCTCATTGAACAGATAAGCAAAATGACTGTATATATATTAGACCTTAAAAGGCAAATTAACATACAATGACCAGTCTAATAATTTATAGTAAATATAACCTCTGTAACTGGATTAAATGTATATCTGATTGAGAATCCAAGATACTTTAGGTGTAACTAAGATAGGCATATATCCAGAAATTGCACTCAGCTAGATATAAAAATATATAAGAGATGCAGAGAAAAAGGGTACTATATTTTAAGATATATGATGGAAACAGATAAGATTGCTCAACCAAGAACTTAAGGATAAACTCAGATAAACATTATTACCTTTGAAGAAGAAGATTTTGATAGCAAAGATGAATATAGTCAGGTAGAGGCATTCCTAGCTATGTAAGAAAAATGAAAACTCAGATATCTTAAGAAAGTAGGATCCTCTTATATGATGAAAACCCTATGAGTAGTATAATAAGTACAAGAATGCAAATTTGATAGTGATAAACAAGATGAGCTATTTGAAGAAGAAGTTAATTGCATTATATAAGAAGATATACCAATGTCTAAAGCACCTGCAAGTAAAGGAAACAAGGAACACAAACTATAGAAATCTAAGAAATATAGTCTAGATGTATGAAAGGAAATAGAAGATATGATAATCCCAGTCAAAATAGGACAACTTACTAAATTCCAACATTCTGACAGCAAATCTGAAAAGAGATAAGTAATACATAACTCGGGTATGAAGTAGTAGAAATTAATACAATACAGTAATTAGAGGACAAAGAACTGCAAAACTTCTTTGCATATTCACAATGTCAGATTAAAGAAATAACAATGCTATATATTATTGATATAAGTGCTGGAGGTTATATTATTAGTAAAACAATGCTTGACTAACTCGGATGGTAGATCAAAGAAGCTACAACTATGATAATTGTAGTAGCAGATAGATATATTACAATACTGCTCGGCAAAGTATATAAATTACTCATCTAATTTAATAAACTTATCATTCCAGTATCAGCAATAGTAGTTAATACTATATCCTATGATCTTGTTATTGGAAATAACTAGTTGAAAAAGGTATGAGCAGTGATTAACCTTGGTATATGCAAAATACAAATCACTTGGAAAGGACAACACTATAAAATACCTGTTAACCTAGAAAGAGGAGTCTGCCTACAGATAATAGAAAGTAATGACGAAGACAAACAAAAAGAATTCTTCATAATACAGATCATATAAACCAACTAGAAGGCCAAACTATTAGAATGAAAAAAGTGAACAAGCTGCTGGGTTTGATCTCTCTACTGTTAAGGATATTGAACTGCAACCCAGAGAATCATGCATAGTGAGAACAGGAATAGCCATAAAAATATCTCAGAGATACTATAGTCAGATTAAACTAAGAAGCTCTTTTGCAGTTACCAGAATCACAATTGATATAAGAGTTATCAATGCAGACTATACAGGTGAAATCAAGATTGTAGTTATTAACCAATATCAATTCAATATAGTCAAACTTTATAGAGGAGATTAAGTTACATAGTTAATAATTATACCCATTTAGACCAGCAAGGCAGTAGAAGTAGCCAACCTTAAAGAAACAGCTAGAGGAGATAAAGGGTTCAGATCTACTAGAGTAAACATTACAAAACTTATAACAGATCTCAAGCATGCACCCAAGTCAGCAAATAAGAAGGCATATACTTTAGAAAACAACTCAGCGAGGGAGAAAAGAAGGAGTTAAAGGAACTCATCAACAAGTATTCCAATATATTTACAATAACCTTTGAGGAGATTAACTTAAAGCTGTCAAAGTACTTTCATCATATTAATATTCAAGAGCACCCTCTGATTAAATGTGCACCATATTAAACACTACCTACTTATATCAAATGGTAATAAGAAGAAATCAATGATATAGTAAAAAGAGGAATGGTGGCCAAAACGGATAGCCTATAGGGATTCTCAAATGTTATTATACTCAAGAAAGGATTAGAAGCTGGAACCTTTACTCCAAGAATGTGTACTGATTTTAGAAAGCTTAACAATATTACCAAGGGAGATACCTTTCCAATACTAAGAATTAACAACATCTTTTCAAAAATATCAGTTTGTGCAAATCTCTATACAACTCTTAACATGACTAGTAGATATTACCAGATAGGACTTAATAAAGAATCACAAGAAATCATCTCCTTTGTAATACTCCAAGGCTATTGGAAATATTTATAAATACCATTTGAACTTAAGAATGCCTCAGCAAGTTTTCAGAAGATAATAACCAAGATATTTAAATACCTTGTAGGAAAAATACTACTAGTTTATATTGATGACATCATAATATTTATAGTGACATTTCCAGATTATATCAAAGCATTATATGAAGTATTCAATTGAATAAGAACTGAAGAACTTTATTTAAAACCAAAGAAGTATATATTTATTACCAAAAAAGTCATAATTCTTAGACATATTATTGATAAAGAAAAAATCTGAACTGATCTAGCCAAAGTGAAAGCTATTACCAAATTCAAATAACCTATGAATTGAATAGAGATATGCACCTTTCTAGGACTAGCCTCATACTACTGTTGATATATATACAATTTTGCAAGTTTAGCTAAACCTCTGTATATAACTCTTACAAAAAGCTACAATTAGATGGAAATTAATAAAGAACAAAATGAACTTAAGTAAAAGGCACTCAACACATTGAAGAAAGCTCTGGTAACTATATCTATATTGAAGAAACCAAACTGGATTAAGCTTTTCAAGCTGTATATAGATATAAATGTAGTAGGAGTAGGAGCAATCCTATTATAAAATGATACCAAAGGCCTAGAATGAGTAATTTGCTAAATAAGCAAAGAAACCCATGGTGCTAAGAAGAATTATAAATCAACCAAATTGGAGTATCTTGTAGTCATATGGGTAGTCAAGTAGTTTAGGTATTACCTCATCAAATAATATTTTAAAGTCATTATAGATTATTCAGCACTTAAATAGTTGTTCAACAGACCTGATTCAAGTAGGATATATATACAATGGATTATAACACTTTAAGAATATGACTTCATGGTGAAATTTAGAAAAGGAAAAACAAACTAGAATACTGATGTACTTAGCAGAATACTATTATTAGATACCCAAGGTGGGGCGCAACTATAAATGTAACATTATATTATAATTTAGTGATTTGGTTGATGAGGAGAGAAATCAGAGAAGATATGGAGGATTGGATAAAGAACATTTTATTAACTGCAGAAAGACAATATGAAATTTAGAATAATTTATTATATCATAAAAAGGAGGGGTACATTATTTTAGTAATTTAAGAAAAAGACATATCAAATATTTATTATTAGTATACAATCATCCATTATCTAGACATATAAGCTAGGACAATACTTTATATTAACTTAGAAATTTAGTATAGTGGTCTAGAATATAAGACAATATAACCAATTTTATACAAAACTGCAACATATACTAAAAATAAGTAAGAGCAAAGAACATACCCTAAGCTGCTTCTGCAACTATTAAAGCTGAGCCATTTTTGCATATCGAGATAGATGTTATAGGACCTATACCAGTAACATTAACAGGAAAAAGATATATTATTTTAGCAGTTAATTTCTTTATAAAATATCTAGAGGCAATAGCAGTTGAAAATATAGATATATAAACTATAGCTAAGTTTCTACATACTGATATTATCTATAGGTACAGAGTACCAAAGGAAATAACTAGTGATCAAGGTATGGAGTTTCTAAATGAGCTAATTAAGAACTTGAGCAGACTTACTATATCAAGTATATCCAAATAACATTATATCATCTATAAGGAAATAATTAAACCAAGCATACTAACCAGATAGTTAAAAATGTTTTAGTGAAGATTATCGATCAAGAAGTATTATAAGACTATTATCTTAATAGTGCTCTTTTTACTATCTAAACCATTTGTCAAGCATTAACAAAGTTTAGCCCTTTTGAACTTATATATAGGAGATTGCCAAATTGAAAGTTTCACTATCTCGAAAAAGATATTGGAACATATAATGATCATTTATAGACTTATATTATATAAGATATCAGCAGATTACAATTAATTTAAAAGAAGGCATCTGTGTTTATTAACAAGGTGCAGAAGAGACAATAGACAAACCAAAATAAAAAAGCAAATACAACCTCCTTTTATATTAGAGTTCAAGTCCTTGTATACTAGAACATTGTGGAATTATCATGATTGACTAAATTATAACCGAAGTAGGAAGGACTATACTATATATAAGCTATAAAAGAAAGTACTATTTGACTTAGAAGACTTAATAGTTCTATCCTTCCTACCCCTATCCACTAAAGCAAGATTAAGATCTACTATATCTAACAAATGTAGCCCAAAGAAAGATATAGAAAAAGTGATAAAAGAAGTACTGATAAAGAGATCTGAGACCATCAACTAGACCCCTCTCGATTAAGAAAAAGACTCTGAAAGACTTCTTCTACTTAGCTAGCAATACTATAAGTAATTATACTATCAAAATCATGCAACTGATGCCACAATCCAGTTCTATCAAGGTCGAGCATGAAGC
Organism: Endogone sp. FLAS-F59071; assembly: GCA_003990785.1. Taxonomy (NCBI): domain Eukaryota; kingdom Fungi; phylum Mucoromycota; class Endogonomycetes; order Endogonales; family Endogonaceae; genus Endogone; species Endogone sp. FLAS-F59071. The sequence goes on along the minus strand of RBNK01001142.1, from coordinate 1,067 downwards.
TTATATTGCAAAAATAGAAAACAAGAAGTAGTACTATCTAAGTTTGTAAAAGACATAGTTGATAAGACCTATATGCTTTTTCTTAATTATGAATAGCTTCTTTCAAGATTCTATAGAAGAACCATTGATATTTCTAGACTGACTTTTGCTAAAATTATACAAATCCATCAAGCTATAGAGGAAGAAATCACCCTGTTACCCTTCAGTTTCAAGGATGAAACCTTCCCAGTTGAGCCCCCAGATATGATGGCTGACCTCCAAATTGCCTGATTTTCATGAATTTGTACTATGTTTGATTTAGGAGTTACTGTAACTTTCTATCCCCTTCTATTTTTAGTCATTGACAACTTTTATTTCAGATTGATGACTTTTATTTCAGCTTGACAACTTTTATTTTGGCAAAATGCTATCACCAGAGTCATTACATATTCTTTGCAATGATTGGATTGTATTTTCATAGCAAAGTCTTTCTTATTCCTTCAAATTTGTATAAATATCCCCTCTATTTCTCTTTAATAAATCAGTTTGTACAGAGTTTTGGAATATCTCAATATCAGTCATAGTAAAGCCTGAAGAGCACAGCACATAGCTGTAGTAAGGATATGCAAAGAGAGATATTGCATCTGACACTCTGAGCATTCTTAATGAATGAATGAATGACTGGTTTTTAGTATATTTGTAACACTAGGAAGCAGAATTATCAAAAAATAATATTTTATTTAGAGGATCTAAATATAAGAAGCTAATCAAGACTTAAAGTATTATTAAAGAGTATTATGACTTATAAAAGTTATTTTAAATAAAATAAATTTTATTTTATAAATATATGTGACATGCGATGCTTGATCATTATTCTTAAGACAGATATCAATTGAACCAATTTGAAAATTTAACATAATATAGAGAATTTATTTCCATCAAGTAATAATTAGCTATAACGAATACACTTTACCAAATGATTGATGGAGATGTTAAACAACAAGGCGAACTTTCGCTCCGTTTCAGACTATGTTTTACAATATCTCCAATTTGAAAACCAACATTAGATCCGAAAATTTTCTGGACCT